>BCLH01002971.1:0-30466 GCA_001602315.1 Zoysia pacifica
AAATGTACTAAAGCAATCCTAGGGTTAATATTTGTGGAACAGTAAATTGGCACGGCTTAGGAATGTTGCTAGCACATTTTAAAATAGTTGGCATGCAAATTAGGGTTGCAAACAAAACATGCAGTTTAAAATGCTGGGAACAAAGTGATCAAGGAACGCGGCTTGCCTGGCAAGTCGGGATCGAAGTCGGGATCCGGATCGGCGAACTGATCGGGCTCGCAGTACTCTTCCTCAGGGACAGCAGCTAATCACAACACGAACAAGAGGAATTAGACACTAATTACGCGATAAAGATAGAACTGGAATTAGAATCTAAATCGAGATTACTAAACTAAATGCGCGTAAAACGTTTCCCGGAACAACCCTACACAATAATCGCGACGGAACAAAAATACGGGACAATTTCGGGATTATTCGGAGACCAAACGGAGTTTCTCGGGATTTGCAACAATCACGATCACAAGAATTTAAATTAATTGCAGAATAATTAATCACAGAACAAAATAGCAATTAATCTAACAATTAATCAGAAAGGAAAAAGGAATTCACGAGAGGGGAAATTGTTCTCACCGGGATCTGAAATTCGGAGACGGAAATCCGGAGTCGCGCACTGGAACCCGGGGAAGAGAACAGGAAACCGGAGATCGGATCACACGACTTTGCCTCGGGCGCCGCCACGCGGAAACAGAGCAAGGACCGATGGGTCACGCGGGGCTGCCTTCGGTCCGGAGGACGGTGCTGGCGCTCAACTGACCGACGCGAGCAGGTGCGCGGCAACTCGGTTGGGCGACGCAGCGGCGGAGAGGACAGCGCGACGCAGGACGGCGTGGAGCAGAGCACGGTCGGGAATCGGTGCTGGAAATCGAGGACGCGGCGATTTCGACGTTGCTGCCTTCAGACCGGACGATGCGGTCTTCGGACCCCTCGGCGCTGGGCGACGCACCGAGGATCCGAGGTCGCGCGACGCAGAAGGTGACGGGCGACGAAGACACGCGGCTGGATCCAATGGACAGGACGGCGACGGGATCGAGGCGAGCAGGACGACGCGTGACTGGGAAAACGGAGAGCGGCGGCGCAAGGAAGGAGCAGTTGCGAGAATTTCTGGAGAATGAGGAGGGGAAAAAGAGAATTAAGGTTAGAAGAGTATTTATAGGGAGTGAAAAATAGGTTTGGGAATTATTCCGGAATTAATTAAAAAAAATCACAAAATAATTAGCAAGGCTGCAGACAATAATTTGGAGAAAATATTCAGAGACCCGAAAATTAATTACGGAATTTTCGAGAAACAATTTTAGTCAACGTAAAAATTATGCGAACTAAATTATTTCGACACCGGATAAATTTAGTCGAACGGATTTCGGATTTAGACGGAATAAATTCGGAACGAATGATGTTTGATCGGAACGAAAGTTGAGACAGACAATTAAATTGGAACAAAAATTTGGGGAATTGCCACTTTATTAATTCGCGAATTTTGGGATGTTACAGGGCTCATTGAGTTCATGCAAAGCATTGACCAGGATTTTTTTTTTAAAGGCATTAATCAGCATTTGACACATGCGAGCTAGGCCTGATGCTAAGCCAGCTTGGCTCGGCTTGCTTCATCTAGAGCGAGCTCGAGAATATTCTGAGCTGCCTTGACTTGTCTTGTAAAAATAATTAACTAAAATACGAGTTTAATTTGGTTTGATATGAGGTCGGGTTTCACGAGCTCATACTGTGAAACAAATTTAGAAAGCATCACAAATATCTTGAATTTTACATCTCTCAATTTGAGGAGCATTTTGATCTTTTTCAATAATAAATCTGTTAGCATATGGTGCTTACGGCAAATTAGGGAAGAGAAATTAAAAATAATGATAAATAAAGGAAGAGAAAATTTTGATGGTAAATATAATTGAAGAGATAAATTTTTACAGCAAATAAAAAATTTGCTCTTTCCTTTGTTGTGCCGTTCAGAAAAAAAAAGTCAGCATCACCTTTAGTCAGGTGGTGAAATTAAATTTATGACAAATAAGCATCTGAAAATAAAACTCGTAGGTCCGAATCAAAATAGATCTGAAGCGTTGATCCGTCAGATGTAACTGCTTTCAGATATCACTGACTACAGTGATGCTGAAAAAATTCACTTAAGGTGTGCGCTTCGACTAAGGATAAAAACGAACAAAAACCGTAAAAAGAACCCATCTCGTTTTGTTTTTTTTACATTTATTTTACCGAACGAAAACAAGAAATACGGTAATGAAAACAAGCAGAAGAATTTCAAAACAAAATAATTTGAACGGTAATATATCGATAACAGTAAAAAACCAGTAATTTAAATTGGGAACATCACAATCATAAAACCAATAGTAATATTGATAAGCACAACAAACCATCCATGATAATAAGTCCCTAATCAACCCATAGAATTCAAGTTCATAATAAGTCTCACAGTTTCACGAACAGATATGACAATAATTCATATTCTTACATACGACATGATAATTCAAAGTCTCGCACACAACATGATAATTCAAAGTCTCACACATAATGACATGCACATGTAGAAATTGAAACACAGTTCATGTCTCCACATCGTCCATCATACAAGATTGATTTTGGCTGCTGGCCGGCAAGAAGAGCGGCCGGCGAGCGCGACCGGTCGTGAGGCAATGGCGGACGTCGAGTGGCCGTGGTGACCGGCGGGCATCGAGTGCCCGCGCGCGGTGACCAGCGGGCGGCGGCCGTATACGGGCACGTCGGGCGTGTGACCGGGTCACGGGGGTCACAGGCGTAGCGTGTGGAGACGGGGCCGACGGGCGGCGACGAGCAGGGCCAGGGAGGGCGGCGGGACGGCGGCGACCGGCGACGAGCACGGGCCAGGGAGGGCAACAGGACGGAAGCGCCTGGGCCTGGGAGGCGCGGCGCGCCGACGCCGGCGCCCCGGGCTGGAGTCAGGGTCTGCCGGACAGGGGCTGGGGCCTGGGGGCGCCTAGGGTTTTTGGTTTCCGGTGTATGCGGGGGTGGGCTTTGGGCCACGCAGGGATGGTGGGCTCTGTGGGCTGCTTCCCGTATAAAGTTTAAACAGGTCAAAAGCGGGACTACTATCCGGGAAAACGGTATCTCGTCTGAACGGGGGAGAAAATGTTCCACCCGTTTTTTATCCCGTTTCCGTTTTCGTTTTAGTTTTTCTGTTACCATCCTGTTTCTGTTACAATTCGAAAACGAAAGTGAACAATTTTTTTTAATTAATATGATATTCGAAAGTACGATCGGGACGCGATTTTTCAGTCCCGTTTTTATCCCTGGCCCCCACAGAGTCCAGCCGTCTAGGAACAGTCACGAACCAAACTCGCACCGCCTTCTGAGGCCCCGAGCCCGCGCGCCGCCCCCGTGCCGGCAGCCTAGCCATGCCGGAGCAGTTTGCGCCGGAGACGGGGGAGATGGAGCAGGAGCCGGAGGCCGCGGCGTCGGTTGTGGATTTTGCGCTGGATGCCACGGCGCCTGAGGACCGGCCGTCGCAGCTTGGTCAGTTTTCCCCCTCTTCCTCTTTCTAAGGAATGGATGAGCTTCAAATTGATGTGGGTTTCGGCTAAATCGATAGTAGTTACGGGCATCGGCTCCATTTGAATCGAGGTTGTTACAAATTTGAGGTGGGTTTCAGCTAAGAATGGAGGGGTCATGGGGTTTGGGTTCTTAAAGAGTTTGTTTGAGAGTGGTGTCAGTCGTCAGACCATCTTCACTCTTCAGTGAGCTATATTGTGACATTGTCTTTCACCTTGCTTGGAATTAAGGAAACTAAGATGCTTGTGGGTTCTTAAATGGTGATGATGCTTCAGAAACCCATGAGCTCTTTTAAGTGAATTTTAGGGTTTCTTGAGCTGTGTTGTCCACTTTATTGTATGCCTTTTGTTCAAGCTGGCCGATTTGAACTGGCACAATGTGTTATTTTTTGTTAAAAATGACAATCAATGTTAATTATGCCATGGAGTAAGCAAACTAGGCATCAAGGAGGAAAGCACAGCCTCCTGAAACCCACTTGTTCCTTTCTCCTCACCTGTAGCTTGCAGTGATATGCCACTCACATATTCTTCTGTTGTACACCAGATGATTTTAAGAACAGGATTCAGTTATTATGTGATAATGACCCATCCGATTTTAATGCTTGGGTATCGCTTATAAGCTCTGCTGAGGAAATATCATCAGTAAGTGGAATGTTCTTGGTTTATTTTTTTTATAGTTTAATTCTCAATACTGCAACTCCAGTGTCCTGTATGAGCTAAAAAAGCCTCAGTAAAAGAAGAAATGATATCCTTTCTTTCAATGCTCACAAATGCTGAGTTTATATATGCTAAGCATCAATCTGATATCTGATCTTTGCATTCTTTCAGGATGACATTAAAGTTATTAGCTTGGTCTATAATAGCTTCTTATTGGAATTTCCTTTGTGCCACGGCTATTGGATCAAGTATGCAGGTCATAAGGCACGTTTGTGCACAACTGAAGATGTGGTGGAGGTTTATGAACAAGCTGTCCAAGCAGTACCTCATTTAAACGATCTTTGGGTCAGTTATTGTGGCTTTGGTGTAAAAGCGTTTGAAGATCCTGCTGACATCAGAAGGTGAAGCAAAACATCAGTGCACTTTGATGGGAATAATTTTTCTTCTTGTGTACATAGTTAAGTAAAAAAAAAATGATGATCCTTTAGTATATAGATCCTTTTTCCTTGAGTTTCTATCTGAAAAGTTTGAAATATTGCTATATTAGGGGCAGAAAGATTAAAGATTGACAGATTATTACTAGAAATGATCAATAAGTTTTAGGCGTAGATTTCCAATATGAGTATCAGATCATAATAAAAAGGCTTTGAGCATTATGCAGAAAGATGCGAAGACCTTGGGAAAGAGAAACAAATAGTTCTGGTACCATTATTACTCGAACATGGAAATTACACGTAATACACTTTATTTACTGCTTTGACTAATATTTTTAAATAATATGAACTTATATAGAGTGAAGTGGAGCCCTTGCGGGCTAAAATTGTTTCCTTGTGACACAAGTTCGAGTCCTAGAAACAGCCTCTTGCAAAAATGTAGGGAAATGTTGCGTACAAAAGACCTGAAGTGGTCGGACCCTTCCTCGAATCCTGCACAAGCGAGAGCTACGTTCACTGGGCTGCCTGTTATTTGAACTTATAAAGTGAAGCATGCTGTTAAAACTAAGGATCATACTAACCTGTAGAACAACGTTTCCTCTCTAATCTTGATTGTAAAATTGAATGAGTCTACTGAGAGGAAGATTTGTGTTATCTCAAAATGCAATAGGGATATTGCCTATGCCAAGTTATATATGTCCAAAATGTTGAATAAACAATGTTAGATTCTTTCAGTTTGATGTTGAACTTTTCTTGATCAGTTCGATATACTGCAAAGTTTTATCATATGTTATTTCTGTCTGTCGTAAAGTACTAATGTTTTTCTTACATGGCAGTTTATTTGAGCGGGCATTATCACTTGTTGGAAAGGACTATTTGTGCTATCACCTATGGGACAAGTTCATAGAATTTGAAAATTCTCAGAAGCAGGTGATTCAGCTTGCTACCATTTATATCAACACACTTAAATTTCCCACAAAGAAGCTGCACAAGTATTATGAGAGGTACATTATCAGACTATTTTCTGTTAAAAAAATATGCCATATTATCTTGACCTAAATAAAACTCGGCCCAGGAGAAAATCATTCCCTAGTATTTCAAGCAGACAAAACTTTTAGCTGCAGTATGGAGAAAACACCTCTATTGCCCTGCCTAACTGGGCATATTGGTGCAAGCTGCAGCAGAGGGCAAGGATATGTTTTTTTAAACCCATACTTGTTTAAATTTTCTCCCACAAGAAGCTGAATCCTGGATTTGAGGTGCTATTAAGGTCACTGCAACCACCAGGTTGCAGGCCATATTCCCTCAAACTAACTTATACACTTACAAAATTACAATATAACACATATTAGGCTGTTCCACCGCTATTCCTAGCAGGAAAAATCGGGTTCCATTGCTGTATTGTTGCAGCCCTCCTCTACCCTTGATACTGCAGATAACTGAAATGTTGTGGTCGGTGGAACTTTTGTTATTTATAAGCTGTAACCCTGATTGCATGAATAAATCATATTACCAATGTGATAGAACCTATTTTTATATACTCCCTCCGTTCACAATTATAAGTCATTCTAGCTCTGGGCGTGGGGATTAAGGAGAAGTGAAAAAGTATGGTACGAAGAAAACGAGGAGAGAGATAGAGATAGAGATTTATTGGGAAGAGAGAAAGTGTATTGGAAAGAGAGAAAGGTGTATTGGGAAGTGATAATGACATATATTGGGGAACAAAATTTGAATTCTACAATGACTTATAATTGTGAACAGAGGGAGTACTAAATTGAGTTTTGAATTAGTTGTTAATACATTAAACTCCCACTTTGTTGCAATATTGCCTGCAATTTTAGTTATGGCTATGGTCTTCTCATTTTGGCTAGTTGAGCCACAGAAGTTATGTTTCAAGGCAATAGAAAATAGGTTACTGCCCAGTTTCTACTTACAATACATATATTAGGATGGTCGAGAGATTCAATGTTGCTACTTAAGTTCAAATGAACCTGTTGCAGACCATAGCTAAAAGCTAACTTTCTCAATCTAGGTTACAAGTTACAACATACCTGTTAGGTTGGTTCATACATTTATGTAATGTAGGCCCTTGGCTGCATTTGAGAATTGCTACGGATGCCTAGGAAATGTTGATATTAGAAGTGTCCATGAATTCATGCACCAAAACTTTAGGCCCCCTTTGGATTGCGGGACTCCCCCCCCCCCCTCCTCGTCCCTGAATTCTGTGTTTTTCCTTAAAGTACTATTCCTGTGAAATTCCTGCATTCAAAGGAGGCCTTAATTTATAATTTATGTCTGACTGATGCCCTTTTGTTTTTTTTTCTTGTGCTTTGCAATTGTACCAGTTTTAGAAAGCTGGTAAAATTACTGGAACAAGAGGTCATACATTATGTTGCCGAAGGATTATCAAAAACTATACTTACATCTGAAGTGGTAGATGGGGAAATTTCTGAATTGGATATATCAACTGTAATTACCTACTTATTTGGTCAAAAAGGTGCACAGCTGAGGCCAGAAGCATTGAAGAAGTACTTATCTATTGGGGAGCGTCTCTACCAGAGGTCAAGTAAATTTTACAAAGAAATCTGTTGCTTTGAGGAATCCATAAAAAGGCCTTTCTTTCATTTCAAGCCACTTGATGATGATCAGCTTGAAAACTGGCACCAGTATCTTGACTATGTTGAGAAGCATGGGGATTTTGACTGGGTATTTTTTCTTCATTTAATCATATCTCTATGCGATGTTTCAACCTGCATCTTCTATGCTACCATAACTGCTCATGTCTTTGCTTTTTATTTGCAGGCTGTAAAACTTTATGAGAGATGTTTGATCCCTTGTGCGAATTATTCAGAGTTTTGGATCCGCTATGCAGAGTATGTCGACTCCAAAGGTGGCAGAGAGATTGCAAACTATGCTCTTGATCGAGCATCATCATGTTTTTTGAAGGTTTTTTATTTTGCTATACTGTTCTATTGTTTTATGTTTCTGTATGGACCATATGTGCCACTCCCTCTGTCCCTTTTTATTTGACATAGAAGTGGGCACAGGAATTAAGAGGGGTGGAAACGGTGGGATGTCCTGAAAACGAGGAGGAAAGAGATAGAGATAGAGATATATCGGGAATAGAGAAAAGTGTATTGGGATGCGAGGATGACAAGTAAATTGGGAAAACTTGAGGAGACTAGGATGACAAGTAATATGGGACGGAGGGAGTATTGTGTTATTTGTATTGTTGGGTTCGCCCAAGACCAATGGTACAGTACCTACTCCTATCTTACCAGTTGGAGGGGCCAAGGTTTTCTTTGGCTGTGGTAGCAAGGCTGTCAGAAACTACATGGGATACATAAATCTGAAACCATGTCAACCTCTATCAAAATTTAGAATCATATTTAATTAATTTTTTTCTTTGCAAAATTCAGTTCTTTGCACAGGGTAGGTTGACACAGTTTCAGATTTATTTATCCTTATTGTTATGTGAATCAGACGATCAATTTATGAGCTAGACTTCCTTTTAGTTCCAGAACTTGTACAATTTCATCACAAGGATGTCAAAATTTCAAAGAATGAGACCATGAGTAGCAATTATCTTCATATTAAAAAAAATCATTATGGATAATTCCTTGCTATATATTTTGTGGATTATGGTGGGCAAAGCTTTAATAATTTGATTGCATTAACATTATTGTGGTACACATATAGTAATAAATTGAGCTTTGTTGTATCGTCAGCATCAAGTTTCAGCCCCTTCGCATATAGTACCTTTTTCATGTGAAATCTCTATACATTATTTAGGTGAACCTAACCACTGTTAAACACCTCCATCTCAAGTAAGCATATGAAGGGGAGCCTTGGCGCAGTGGTAAAGCTGTTGCCTTGTGACCATGGGTCATGGGTTCGAGTCCTGGAAAGTCTCGCAGAAATGCAGGGAAAGCCTGTGTACAAAAGACCCAAAGTGGTCAGACGCTTCCCCAGACCCTGCTGCCCTTTATATATATTGGAGCATGTACCATGTACAATGTGGGTGAAGAACATTGCATTTTACATGCCCTTAGTTTTAGCAATCTCAATTTCTTTCTCCAACTCTGTTTTTCTACTCAAGCAGGGAGTTCCAACTTTCTGTATGTATTATGCGATGTTTAAAGAGCAGATTGGTGATGCGCCAGCTGCGCGCTCTCTTTTTGTTAAAGCAAGAAGTAACTTCACTTCGGGTTATTATGCAAATATTAATAGGCTGGCCAACATGGAAAAGCGCATGGTATACACCACTACTTTTTTGTGTCTTTTAGGCATTATATCCACTTATTTTTCTGTCAGAGTATCAGCCACTTCCACTTTTCATTTGTTCATAGGGTAATACTAAAGCGGCTTCTGCGATATATGAGATAGCAATTGAGGATGCCATGCAGAAACAGAAAATCGATATACTTCCAGACCTATACAGTAATTTTGCTAAATTCGTATATGTGGTAAGAGCAAGGACTAAGACACCGGGATAAAGTATGCTATGCCAATTTCAGTTTCACTATACAGGTTTTCTTCAAAGACATCCTTCTGATCAGGAATGGTAGAATTCAAATGTGCAGCTTACAGATTTCATGCTCTGAGAAGCATGTATTTCTATATTTGTGATTCTTTGCAATCTATCAAAATTAAACTAATATATTCATGATCAGTGTGTTTAAATATGTCTGTCTCTACTTTTATGCTGTGATGCAGGAAAGTGTTGATTTTCCTGTATTATATGCATTATCATTGTGTGCAGCAATATTTATCTGAACTTCTACAATAGGATGCAGGAAACTGTTGGTTTTTTGTGCAGTGTACTCTGTCTTCACTAGTATCTGTCTATTATTGTTGCATGTTCCTGCTTTTGTTTTTAGCTGACTAGTTATGCTTTATAGGCAACTCATAGCATTCGTGAAGCTAAAGAAGTTTTTGTCAAGGGAATAAAACGTGCACCCTGTAAACCATTGATTAAGGTGCAAAATTCAGCTATCACAGTTCCTACCTTATTTATGGTTTCCTGTACATGAATAAACAATGGTAAATTTTGTGTTGTTATTTTTCTTTAATAGGGACTCATACAGTTCATGAGTACACATGGAGGACCTACAGAAATACCTCTTCTTGATTCTATTATTTCTAATGCTGTGACTCCTGGATCTGATATATCTACAGCATTAAGCGCAGAGGACCGTGAAGATATCTCACTGTTGTTTTTAGAGGTTAGAAAGTCATCAGTAGTTTGTTAACATATAGCTGGTCCATATGATGATACTTCTTGCTGATTGGATAAGATATTTGGTAGGGCACTTAACATCTTCAAAGCTAATGGATCTTCCCTTATTTAACACTGGAACGAATGTTATAATTGTAAACCTTAAGCATCATGATTCATGATTGGGATAACATTAAATAACTGCAGTATTTACTTTGCATGTGTTCTGTTTGCTATCTGTGCCAACTGCATTTTATAAGAAATATAGAAATATTGCATTTTTCACTTGGTTTCCTGTCAACAGTTTGTTGATCTTTACGGGGGTGTTCAAGAACTCAAAAAAGCATGGGCTCGACACAGTAAACTGTTTCCTCATTGCACCAGGAACATATCACAGCAGTATTGTTCTATTGGGAATAGCCTTCAAGAGAATAACAAGAGGAGAAAAACAGAGTCTATGATGTTTGCTCATGATCATTCTTTAGAAGATATAAGAAAATTGAAACAGTCATCAAAACCTGACAGTTTTTCTCCGATAGCTGATAAAGAGGGGGAGTCACAAATGGACAAGAACACTGAAGGGAATAGAGATGCAGAAGAGCTGAAAGGTACAGATAATGTTGATTTGCATCGTGAGTCAAGCAAGACAGGTCAAGAATGCACTGACATGGTTCATGCTCCACCTGACCTGGACAGATCTGCAATGCAGAACCAGATGAATTCACCTGGTGAAGAAGTGACTGATCAAGGTTTAAGTTTGCGAGAAAAATATGATGAGAAGGCAATTTTTCATCAGGATCAAGGTGAGAAAGCACCTGTAGGTGAGCCAGGTGTTCGTGATTCTCCTTGCATAGCAATTGCCGGTTCTGAGAAAATTGATACCCAGGAAAATGTCATTGGGGTATCTCCAAGTAGTCATCCAGAAACAGTATGCTCAGAATCTGATTCGGCATCATTAGCAAGCAAGCCCAAAGATGGAAATTCTTCTGATCCACCTCTAAAATCTCCAGACGTGGAAAAAAGGCAACCTCTGGAAGTTCAGGTAAAACTCGATATGAAGAATGATTTGTCCACCAATCGTGCGAACCCTGAGAGGTCTAATGATGGCCCAGATCATACTCAATGTGATAAGGACCTTGTTCATGAGAGTCAAGACCACATTCAATCACAGCCGCAGCATTCCCCAGTCTATGCAAAACCTTCCCGCACAGAATTGTCGAGAACAGAAATGAACACAAACCACTGTAAAGCTCCACTTAAACACGAGGTGGCTAATTCTCAAGCACATCAGTTTAATAACATTTCTTTGGCTGGACAAAACATCCAGCAGCAGTGGCTCTCTTATACAATGCCTCAGAATGTTCAAACATCCTCACAAACTCAAGATCAACTCTTTGCACAGTCTAATCAGGGAAATAAACAGTATCTCCAAATGACGCAAGGGTATGCAACACAGATGTGGCAATATTACCAGCAGCAGATGTATTACCTGCAGGCTCAACACAATCAACAGATGCAGAATCTGCAGCAGCAACAGCTTCCAACTGAGCATCTTCAACAAAATTTCTTGCAGCAGGTGCAACAACTGAATCAGCAGATGGTCCTTTGGCAGCAGCAGCATCAAAAACTATTACATCAGGCACTTCCAATTCAACAACAGTCTGATAATAAACAGGGTCAGTCTTCTTCAGGGGATATTAAACATGAACAAAATAAACATCAGCAACAATCATCTCAAATGG
This sequence comes from Zoysia pacifica, assembly GCA_001602315.1. Lineage (NCBI taxonomy): Eukaryota > Viridiplantae > Streptophyta > Magnoliopsida > Poales > Poaceae > Zoysia > Zoysia pacifica. The sequence goes on from BCLH01002971.1 coordinate 11,597, forward strand.
ATAATCAAAGCCAGCAGTTGCAGCAACAACAGCTTCTTTACTTCCAGCAGCAGCAACAACAGATGTATCTTATGCAACAGCAGCAGATGTATCAGCAGCAGCAAGCGCAGCAGCAACAGCTATTTCAGCAGCAGTTAATGACGCAACAACAGTATCTGTTACAGATGCCACAGCAACAAGAAGACTCAGTTCAGCAGCAGCAGCAATTGTTTCAACAACAGCAGCAGCAAGTAATGCTTCTTCAACAACCGCAACAGCAGTTTATCCAACAACAGATGCAGCAATATGCTCAACAAGGGCCCAAGGATCAGAATTACAACTTAAATCCTCAGGTACATAGTCGCTTAATCTAGCTCACCTGCCTATTTTATAAGGGCTTTTGCTTCACTATGCATCTTTGCAAGAAGTTAACAAATCTCATATTAACTAATTAAGTTCCTCTGCCAAATCTATAATTTTTAGATATAATCTGTCTCTTTTCCATATGGAAAAGTTAATGTGCTCAGTGATTCAGCATGTATTCATTAATTATGTGATTTTCTCATGAACCAGTCTGCCATATATTTCTTCCATCCAGAGAAAGTGAAGGAGGGGGTATACGTAAATGAAAAAACACAGATTAGATTTATGTCCTGGGAAAAAAACTTGTCTAGTTGAGCCAATGCATATTTCAGTTTCAAAATCTATTACATTTATATTTCTTTACAATGGATACTCTTCTTATCAACCCATTCTGCATTGCATGGACCATGCACTCATAGGGGAGTAAGAGCAGTGGCAGCTACACTCTTAAGACTGTCTCCAAGGATGCAAATCATATTTGTTATTCCATTCTCTTTTTCTCTCTCCATATGCTTCTGTTCCAGTTGGCTGATAGCTCAAGTGGTGTAAGGCACCATCGGAACCTGGTTTGGGAATCACATCCAGCTACCTCATTGTTTCACGACGCTTTCCGAACCTGAGCCCAAGATTTGGGATCAGGTTGAAAAGGCCACCGTCTCTACTCCTGTGATAAGTAGGTTAAGGAGATATCTACAATATAATCATGACCATGGACATTTGCATGAGAATGGCCACACTTGCCCACAAGAAGTCATATTAACGAGCATGGCAGTAACATTGGCTGGGGAGAATAAGGGCCAGGAAAAACAGCATATCGTGGCACTAGCTGACTTCTACTTTCCATGCCTTCCTGGGCTTTTATAGTTGCCACGGAGCTTGCAATGTCGGCTATTGTACCTATCACACCTAGCATGGATCGAATTGCCATTCTGCCAAGGACTGGTTCTCTAACACACGAGTTATTTTGCACTGCCTCTTGCTGATGTGTACATAGCAAGGGCTGCAACTGTTGCCTCCACCTCAAGTGCACCTTTCTGGGTGCTACCCTGCATTCCTCTTTCAGTTCCAAAACCCTTGCAAGACCCAACTGAACAGATCCCATACCTTGTGGCCTCCACGCTTTTATTCTGCTCGTTCTGACGCACCTGAACCTTTCTCTACCCACAACCACTTACATACTTTGCTCCACCCATCCTGCAGCCTAGTGCAAAGGGGGTTTTCAGTAGCCACAACACTTGCCGCTCAGCTGCTGCCTCCAGAGGTTCCAGTAACAACTCTCGTGTAACTAGATGTAGAAGGGGTGATGCCACCTGCATTTGGCATAGTTTTTGCAGGGCTTGACAAATCTGCTGGAGAACAGATTAGTTGATCGAAAAAAATCGGATAACTTTGGAGTTCTCCAATATTATGGTTTATCTTTATGATTTTGGCCTTGCGTAGATTTGTTATGAGTGCACAGATAAATTTGTTCTTGGTTGCAGCAAGTGTTGTTATAGTTCTAGTTTCAAGGAAGGATTTGAGCATTGAACGATCTCAAGAATCTGGTGCCAGATATTAATTGTGTTGCTTCTTTGTTGTCCAACTGAACTTTTGCCAAACAAGAATTAAGAAGCATATTTGCTGGATTTTACATTTTTTTTTCTGTCTAACACAAGACTTGGGTAACCTTGCATGACCACAACGAGTTTGCCTACATCTTTTCTGCTACTGATAGAAAAACTGTCTCCTTTTCAGGATAGAAGGAACTGGCTAATGGAGCATGGCCAACAATCTGAAACATCACAGGTTACAATATTAAATTGTTTTTATGCATTAAAACAGTTTGAATCGTGCTGGTTTCCTCCAAATTTTTTTTTTTTGACCTTGTATCCTTTTTTGCAGAGTGATGGTTCCAAACTGCGAAGTCGTGAACAATCTGAGTTGTCCTACCCCTCGACTCCACAGTCACAGCGCTCAAATCACTGAGTTCATATGCTTAGATCACAAAACCATGTCTGTCTAATTACAGTTTGGTGCTTGGATTCTTAAAAAGGAAAAGGGAAGGTCGTTTATTTGACTTGCTATCGGGCTGCCACAGCCTGCCAGTAGATAGCCATGACATGCCGTTTCAGAGTGGCGATGCTGAGCGCTGCCCATTTCCTCTGGCATGGAAGCTTGAACACTTGAATGGAGTTATAATTAACAAACCATATGCGCTGTCACCATATAGTAGATCGCATATTTTTCTGCTATAGGTGATTCGAACCACCAAGTAGTATCTGTTGTGTTTGGCTAAAATCAATAGCTGCGTATGATATGTGGAAGCGGCCAAGGCAGGAGCATTGTGATATGTAGAAGAGCGAACATGCTGGGTCGTGTGGTGGTTAGTCAAATTTCAATCATGATTTAGCTGTGAATGAAATATTGCTGCTTTGCTGGAGTACATTGTTGTCGGTTATTGCAGTGTCAAGATGGGAAATCAGCACAGCAGCGCTGCAAAAAATAGCAACTGGGCTGAAAAATTATTGTACTTAACATGAGGTTACATATTTGTAGATTCAAATTGTTGGCATGCCCCTTTAGTTGCTGCAAAATCTCGATGTACCAAGCAGCATAGATGGAAATCATCAACTATTGTACTGAGATGTTAAATGAAGTTGTAGCTTTAATCATTCTGCAGTTTTTTTTGATTGAGCTGATGGTGTTAGTCGATGCTTTCGGGTTTGGCGTAACTAGTGCGGGACATGTAAACATCAGAAGCTCTGTTTTCTACTACTGCCATAAAAGAGTCGTGGTGATGGCTTTTCAGCCGCTGTGAAATTTCAGCCGTCCGATTTCGATCTGACGCCCCCGATGCGTATTTCTGTTTTGTGCCGACATGTGGCCCCAACGACCAATAATGCTTTGGTCCACAGCTCCACTCAGTCGCCCCTTTCCCTCCCCGCCATTCCCGACTATTCCCGACTCCGACCTCCTTGCGCGCAAAAAAAATTGTGTGGTATCGATGCTGTGTGTTATTGGGTCTCAATATTAATCGTTGGCATTAGGCGGGAGGCGTGTGGGCTAGGAGGTGTCGACCAGGGCGAGGAGGGGTGGGGCGCGGAGGCGATGCCGGGGACGAGCAGGGCAGAAGCGGCGGTGCCAAGGGCCAGCTGGAGGACGACTACGATCTGCTCAGTGACCAACCCCTCTCCCTCCCCGTCTTTCCCGATTCTGACCTCCTTGTGCGGAGGCGGCAACCAAGGTGGGGCGGCGCGGGAGGTACGGGCGGGCGGCTACGGGGCTGGGGAACGGCAAGGGTCTGAAGGGGTGGGGTGCGGCGGCGGTGCCGTGGCGGGCGGGGCAGGGGCTTCCGTATGGACCCGTCTGTGTCACCGAAGGGGAATGTATTGGCGCTGCTGCCCTGAGGCCGCGTGCGCGGGGCCACGTCGCGAACCGCGGGTTCTACGAGGTTGGCGCTGCTGCTTGTAAGGCCCGTAGGTCGGCAGTGCCAGTCGGGTCGACGCCCGACGGCACAGGGCCCCCACTTAATCGATTTGTGTTTTGGCTTATTGTGTGTTGGCGAAACATAGCCATGAGTTGTAAGCCAGATCCTGTTTCCAGTTTAGAAACTGTTGGACTTGAAGATTTCACTGTGGGGGAGAAGGATGCTGCGACAATTGCCGATCGTGCTCATGGCACCAAGAATCAAATCTCATTCTAGGTATTGAATCTGATGTTATTTGGGAGTCATTTTTTCTTGCTTTGATGGTGCTTTTATGCCAGTCCGATTAATCTTAAAATATAGACTATTTGTTGTGAAGTTCAGGGCCGGATCATTGAGTCTGCCTATATGGTTTTATCCACTATTCCTTTGTCTTGATGCATATTTTTTTCCCTTAGGACACTTGTGGATTTTAGGCCATCCAAATGACTTTTTGCAAATGAGCCGGGGCCTGCCTACCATTAAATAAAACTAACAATCATTAAATTTACTTTTATGTGAACGCAATGCGATCAACGATATGTTTGAATTTAGGTACATTGACTGTTCAGTGTGCACCTATTGAATGTTTGTAGATAGTAATTTATGCACTGTTACATGTTTAGCCAATTAGAGGATCTGCTTGTAACCTCATGAGGCTTTGGCTTTCTGAGTTTCACCAACAGAGATGCCAAGACTTGGTTGGTCATGTGAGTCCTGGAGATCTGCTTCTATGTTCATAATAGAGATGCATTAGTAGCATGTATCTAAGTGAAAATGGTCTAAAACGAGTGTTGTGTGATATTGCACCAGGGTTGTTCTTATGGATTCTGTGAGAAATTAATTGGGGGAGTATCCGGATGAACTTTGCTAACGAGAGACCTGCTGGACTATGAAGCTACAGTGCTGTTGGTAGCGGCAGCTATGGTGGCAACCAAGGCTATAGAGACATGCATAAATTGTGAGATTGTAACACCACATTATGTTAGTGTCACTACTAGAAAAACTGTTTTTCAGGCGGTTCTAAACCCATCAGTAAAGTAAGGTGGTTTCGGCTTCCGCTACAATTAGAGCCTGTATAAATGGTCTATTTGTACACGCGTTTAAGTAGTCTACCTGCACTAATGGTGGATTTTTTTATTCCACCGCCTACACTTAATACCATTAGTGCATGCAGATATCTTTAGCCTCCACCTGCACTAATTTTCTTAGTGCAGGTGAACGTTAAGAAAGTTGCCTGCATTATGTATGTCTCAGTGCAGACGACTTTTTAAGAAAGCTGTCTGTACTATATTTTTAACAAATAATTTATTATTTTTAATAATTATATTATACAAGATTTATAATTGTTTTATACAAGAATACAATTTCAAAACAGATATAGAATTCAATATTTCATCAAAGAAAACACAAACAAACAATAATATTTTACAAAAACAATTATTCATATGTCACATTACATAGCATTTTACTAAATCCTATTACATCTATATAATTTTAAACCTATTATACAAAGACAAATGCGGATACAAAAGTAATTCATTGTTTTCATTTGCAAAAAAGGCTCTATCCCGATGAACAACCTCTTGATGGATAAAGTGGCATAGATCACTTCGGACAGAGTCAACTTCTGTGCGCTCTATGTCTCTTCTCCAAGGTCATTCGTGACCGACATTGAGTTTTTGTAAATGAAAAGATGATAGATAATTACTATAACAATGATAACAATTAATTTAAGTATACAAAACAGATTGATAAGATAGCTTACATCCTCACGATTCACTTTATAATGTCCAATGACTCTAAGATACTCGCAGACATAATAACCACACACGACAGTGCTGAGATGTTGCTTATGACACTTTAAATAAAAATAAACTAAATTAGGTAAAAATTTGAGACAAATACTGCCACATATTGAAAAGGAGATGTTTTTGTTACCCATGAAGCATTGTTTAGAGTTAGCTTTTCTTTTCGTTGAGGATGGGGCCCGCCAAGCTTAATGTAAAATCTATAAGCACTACACAAATGCAAAAAAGGATTATGAAATGGAAATATATTGTATTATAATAAGTATTCACTAATATAAATGCAAAAAGTACGCTTTTCCAAAATCTTGACGAAATGTTTGTATTGTTCTCTGGAGTAATTGAGTGAGTCTAAGACTACCCCTTTCGCCTTCTTTGGTTGCATCATGATACAAATATAATGATCGCTATATAAATAAATAAATAAAATATTAGGTAACTTTTTAAGAATATATGTCGAGCGAAGTGATGAAACTTACTTAAAATTGTACGGGGTCATTACATCTTTCTTACCATCATTAACAAAGTTGTGCATCACCCTTCTTATATATGCTGCCACTTCTAACATTTTCTACTTGATTAGTTTTTTTTCTCTCCTTTTCAAATTGTTTTTTTGTCATGTCCTTGTATTGCCTCGAATTTTTATCGAACTTTAGGTCAAAATTGACCTGTGCAATCCGTGTTGGATCGAGGATCCTCGTCCGCAATTTCTTCAGCTTATGGTCATCTAAATATACCATCCTACATATAAAATTACTATTCATTAATATGATATCTTGTACTAATAACTTAATACCACTTAACATCTGTAAAGTATGACTTACAGGCACCACACGGTTAGGAGGTTGATGTTGAGCCTCTCTTTGCGGAAAACAAGAAATAAATCTTCAAAACTGAAAGATTGTGTTCTGTCTCCACTCCAAAATGCATTTTTCGACACATGAAATTGCACATGAGTGAATCCCACAGCACTCGCCTGCATATACCAATCATGCAATCTCCTCATTGGAAAATGTAGCTTACTGAGTTGCACTGAGGTTAAAAGTGGCTTGCCATGCACATATTGTTGAGGCACATCCTTCTTACGCCAGATTGGATCATCCCTTCGTAGTTTTATATCATCTCTGGTATAAAATACTCCATCATCCTCCCAAGTTTCGATAAAATAAGTATCATCTTTCAGACACTCTTGAAGGGAGGATGACTTTCTTTGAAATCCTTGAAAGATACTTTAATGTCTCTGTCGAAGGAGTCTTTTGTATGAGGCAATTTCTCTGTGGATGTGTGCAGGAGTTAAATAAGTTTGGCTCGGCAATTTCTCTTTGCCCTTGAGAGGTGGTTCGGCAATTTCTCTTTGCCCTTGAGAGGTGGCTCGGCAATTTCTGTTGGGCCTTTGAGAGGTGGCTTGATAATTTCTGTTGGGCCCTTCAGAGGTGGCTCGGAAATTTCTGTTGGGGCCTTGTTAGAAGGTTGTACTGTTGAAATTGTAAAACCCTCGGAGAAAGGATGGAGCAATGTACCTTCTTGCCTCTGAAGAGAAGTTGGCGGTGTCAAATCTGATTGGCCCTTGGGAGAAGATGAAAGTACGTCAACTGTATCCTTTGGAGAAGGTTGTTCGTTGGTTGCATCTTCTTCTCCCTTGGTGGGCTGTTCAGATGTGCTGACTATGAAGTAAGTGGCCCATCACACAAAACGATATCACGTCTATGCCAAAGGATAAATTCATTTAATGCTTCTCCAAGCAACGAGATTTCTTTGGGCGTATTGTGATCAAGTTCGTAATCAAGATAGTCCTTGTTGATGACTTCGTTAACTTTTACTTTCATGTAGTCCGTCGGGATGGGACTACAGTGGAAGGTACGCCCTAGAATTGCAAGACCAGTGGCAACCTCAACAGTCTTATTTCTGGTCCTTCCAATCGGGACGTGAAGGCGACAAGGTGTGGGATTCACAATATCATCTACAGAATATCTCTGTCCTGGTGTGGAGGCTACACTACTTAGGTTACAACTCGGTGTGAGCCTAATAGCCGGGTTCTCAGTTGGCATAGTCTCGAGTAGTCCCATAGCTTGCTGTTCTGCTAGAAACTTTTGATTCTTTTGAAATAACTCTGCAAAATTTTCTTTTTAATGAGGCCTTGACCTCCGCCTTAATTGTCTCTTCAAGAGTTTTCTTATACCTATCACATTTTTTTTAGCTCGCTGCATCATGTGGAAACTCATCTTTTCAGGTCATTCGTGAAGAGATGTCTCTTACACGTCTAGGGTGTTCTGGGTTGCTTAGTGTAGCAGTGAGCTGGTCCTTCTCCCTATCAGCTTGAACTTTTCAGCCTTTTGTTCTGCAGCAATCTCCACATTTTTCTTACCTACTTCTTCCACTTGTGGCCTCCGCCTTAATCGTCACAACCTTCTAGCGGGTTAGGTCTCCCTGCCTTGGCAGCTTCCTCCCTTATGTTTCCCCATTCAATCATTTTGCTGGCATATCCACCAGATCCTAGATGATGAGGGTAAATATTTTTCTTCACCAGTTCAACTTTAGCAGCACTCTGAGCTATTGCCTCAGGTGTGGTTTTTTTTCGAACAAATTCAGTCCACTGGGCTTTCGTTATCTTCAGAAATTTACTTGAAAATAAATTTTTCTTCACAAACTTTGCATTTAACTTAGCTTTTCACCCACGGAACATCTTTGCCATAGATGTGAGGTGATGTTTACCTCACAGCTAGTGCCACCATAGGTCCATCATAATTTCCTTTGCCTCAACAAGTGAGGAGTAAAAATTGCCATTATTAGGCACTTGCCTTCTCGTGCTGAAGTGGAATCTTTCCAGTAGGTGATCATATAATTTTTATATTACTAAACTTAATGTAAAAATTTATTTGTAGTTTATATTCTCACTATTTGACTCGATTTGCGTGGCTATTGGCAGCGCGTGAACGGCAGAAACTAAGATAAAAGACGATAAATAGGAACAATAAAAACCTCACTTCTTGACACAAATAATAATAAAGGCTCTGGAGCTAGCTAGTTACATAAATACACCAATTAATCGTGTTACAAAATTTAACTAAGTTACATAAATCGCGTTACACAGTTTTTCCTTTGCCATCTCTTTAGACATAGGGCATCACATTTTTATCAATGGTTCATTCCACAAGCCTGATGTTTTCTGGATTTGTAAAAGCATCATCTCATCATATTTATTGTAGTCCTCAACATCGTCACCTATATTCTCCACTCCAATATTTCTTTGCTTTCCTGAAATAGCAATGTACTTTTTATCATTTGCAGGGTCAACTACATAGAAAATCTGTGCAACACGATCAGCAAGTACCCACGGGTCATCCTTGTGACCAACATTATTTAGATCCACAAGTGTAAACCCGTAGTTGTCAACGTTCACTCTGTTCAGATGTTTGACCCATTTGCACCTAAAAACAAGAATCTGCAACCTGTCGCCATAATCAAGTTTTCATATTTCTTCTATAAATCCATAGTATGTGTTTTTATTCCCTTGTGGGTCGAAAGCTTCAATTCAAATACCACTATTTTAGGAAACACTCATCTTATCTTTCTCTTTAGTGTAAAAGGTGTACCCATTAATATTATACGTCTGCCATGAGGTAACTAAAGTTGACGGCCTTAAAGCCAACATCTTCTTAGTTTTCTCCACCATTGTATCCCCATATGGAATATTTTTATACATTAACCATGTGGCAAAACAACGCTTGTACTCTTTCATTATCCAAATATCTGATTGTTCTTGATATTCTCTTCGAAGATCATCCAGATGTTTCTCGATTTATGGCTCAACTATTACAATTTGTTGCAATACACTGAAATGTGCTTCTCGAATTGATTCGTAACCCTCATCAACAAAAGTTCTTATACCCATTCTTCCTTTTTCAGACAACTTACCCTCATGCAGCGGTATAGGTAAACCTATTTTTTTCCCATCTTTTATGTAATCTGTGCAACATTCAACCACTTCTTCTGTTGTGTAGCCCTCCATAATTGAACCCTCTGGATGAGCACGATTACGCACATAGCCCTTCAAAATTAAATACATCTCATATGAAAACATATGATGCAGATATAACGGTCCTAAAACCTTTATCTAATCCACTAGATGAATCATGAGATGTACTTGCATATCAAAAAAGGATGGAGGAAAGCACATCTCAAGCTAACACGGTCTCGACAATGTGCGTTTTCAAAAAGTCTAGATATTCAAGATTAAGCTCCTTTTGTGAAATTGCATTGAAGAAGTAGCACAGTCTTGTGATGATAACTTTAATATACACGGATTTGATTGACCTTATTGCAATTGCAAGGTACACCGTCATCATGATATGACAGTCGTGAGAGTTGTAACCAAATAGAGGCAAGTCGGTCATCAAGACAAGTTTTCTGATGTTGGATGAGAAACCCGTCGGCACTTTAATACCATGCAAGCATCTACAAAATGCCTTCTTCTCCTCTGATGTCAGAGTGTAGCTAGCCGAGAGAAGATAATGTTTTCCATTAGGTCTATCTTCAGGGTGAAGCTTAGACCTCAAATTCAGTTGTTGTAAGTCTCTATGAGATTTCAGGCCATCTTTGGTCTTCCTGGGCATGTCCAGTAAGGTTCCAATGATACTATCAAACACATTTTTTGTAACGTGCATCAAATCAATACTGTGGCAAACATCCAAGTCCTTCTAGTAGGGTAGATAATTAAAAAATTGATTGCTTCTTGAACGGTGTGCCGTCTGTTGATGCGGTTTTCTTTCTCTTTATCCCCTTGATCTTTCCCTTGCCAAATACAACAATTATGTTCTTTACCATTTTAAAGATAAGTTTTCCACTGTATGGTGTCGAAGCAGCATCTTTTTCAATGGTATTGTCAAAATGTTTCTTCATCTTACGGTATTTGTGATGCTTTGTTAAGAACCTTTGATGCCTTATGAACACTAACTTTTTAGATGATGGAAGGTATACAGATGCAGTTCGATCCACACATACTTTTGTTTGTCCAAATCTGGTAAAGAGGCCTGGGTAATCATAGATGGTAACAAATATAATAGCTCGTAGAGTGAAATACTCTCGTCGAAACTCATCCTAGATTCGAACACCTTCATTCCATAACTTTGCCATATTCTCCATCAAAAGTTTCAAGAACACATCAATATCGATGCCAGTTTGTTTTGAACCTTGGATAAGAATGGACAGCATGAGGTACTTTCGTTTGTGACACAATCAGGTTGGAAGGTTGTACATCGTTAGAATAACAGGCTAGGTGCTGTGAACGGTCATGTTTTCACCAAATGGATTCATGTCGTCCGTATTCAATCCAAACCTTATATTTCGAATCTCTTCAGCAAACTGTGGATAAAGAAGATCGAAATTTCTTCCACTGAGTTGCATCAGCTAGGTATCGAATCTTTCTCGGGTTCATTATACGCTTCTCAACATGTCAACGCATGAGTTCAGCATCTCTAGGGTTTGAGAAGGGACGCTTCAAGCGATCAATCATTGGAAGGTACCACATGACCAAGGAAGGAATTTTTCTCTTTTCACTCAACTCGTTGCGATCAATCACTGGAAGGTACCATATGACCAAGGAAGGAATCTTTCTCTTTTCACTCAACTCGTTGGAACCACTGTCATCATCAGTCTCAGGACCGATAGAGTTATTCTTCTTCTGTTCTTTTTTGTTCAAATTGCTAGGGTATATATGATTGTAACTCTTTTTGTATCGACTGATGCCACATGTCGGACAATTATCCATAAATTCATACTCTTTGCGATACAACACATTAGTGGTTTGGACACGCATGCATTTTTTTCACACCCAGCGACAATGGACATATAAGCTTCTTAGCTCTATAAGTGGTGGTTGGCATCTTGTTTAGCTTTGAAAGTATTTTTGCTAGCAGACTCAAAAGCTCTGTGAAGCTACTATCAGACCATCCACTGCTGGCTTTTAACTTTAGAAGTTCAAGTACAGCATGCAACATCGTGAAATCTTTATCACATCCCTTTGATTCCTCCTACAAAAGGTCATTTGATGCCTTCTCCAAAACTTTTATATTATCTAGACCTCTCTCAACCCCCATAGATGTTAGCATTTGAGGTTCAACGTGACGCAACAACTCCTCAAAGTCAAACGGAGTATCATCTTCATCGTCGTTGTCATCATCATGATCCACAGTATCAAGATCCATACTAGGATGATCGGTGTTGCATCCAACTTCCACAGCATATGGACAATCCACTTGAGACATCTTTTTCTCTATGTGCTGTCCATATGGTGTAGTTCTTCACAAAACCTCTCTTGATCAAGCGTGACTGGATCACTAAAATATTTGGCCAGACAATGTCGTTGGCGCAATCAATACATGGACAAAATATATCATTTCTCTTTTCTCTCTTAGCATGATTCTTGGCGGCTTCGACAAATAAAGAAATATTTTAAAGAAACTCTGAAGAAGGTCTTGGTGCATTGTACATCCATGCTCGATCCATTTTTTATTTCAACATACGCATAATTTTATAAATTTAATTAAATAAAATACTAATTACATAAACAAACACATGATAAAGTACTAATTAATTATTTTTCGCCTCTTGAATCTCATCATTTTAGAACAAAACTAAAATTTGTGACTTGTGTACAACATGAATGTAAACTTAGAAGGTTAAAAATTAGAAAAATATTCTAAATTTTACTCAATATAAATCTTCTAAAATGGTAAAAGCATGAGGAACCTTAGATAATGAACATTTAGGAATTAGGGCACAAACTACATTTAATCTTGAAATAAATCGGAGGAGGACCAAAAGATTATCCTAGAGAACAATATTCAAAAAGTTAAACCAATATAAATCTCCTAAAATAGCAAAACATTGAGAAACTTTAGATAATGAATAATTAAGGAATTAGAGCACAAATCACAACTAAATTTGAAACAAATCGAAGGAGGAGCAAGAGTTTAACCTAAGGAAAAGTTTGCCAAAAAGATTCACAAAAAAACTTTCCCCTCCCGTGATCGGTTTTCGCTGGCCGCCGCGCGCACTGTGTTTGTGTTCTGCTCCCGTCGCGCAAGGAACAGGGCGGCCTGCGGCTGCTATATATAGAGAAGGCTCCTAGTGCAGACGGTTTTCATAAGACAGATGCTTATACAAATCTAGAAGCGGTTACCTTAAGCAACCATGTGAACTAATACCATTAGTGCAGGCGGTTGCCTAAGAGAACCGCGTGTACTAATAAAATTAGTACAAGCGGCTGTCTTAAGTCGTCGTCTGCACTAATATGGACCTTAGTGCAGGCGGTTCCTTATGACAACCGCCTGTACTAAGTCATTAGTGCAGCGAATTTCTTTGCGGGTCCCACGTTTCACTTAGTGCAGGCGGCTTGCTGTTGTCAACCGCCTACACTTTGATGAGGGGTGTCGGAATAAACCTTTTTTTTAGTAGTGTGTGTTGCTGTGAAAGGGTGGTAGTTCATTGTTACCATCGGCCATGCCAAGGACCTAACAGTGGAAGTGAAACAAAAATGTTTATTCGAAGTGTTAATAAACTGAACTTTTACAAAGTGTGCATAGTCAAGTTGTCTAGATAAGTACAGATATTAGGTTATGTGCTAATGAACAGTGTGAATAGTTATAGTGTAGGTAGTTTAAATAAAATGTACTATAGAGCGTCGAATTGTTTTGTGTTCGTAGCGAAGCACAGCCAATGGACTAGTATCCTGAAATGATGGTTATCGCCGCATGTAATAAAGAAGTTCGGGGCAATGGTCTGTTGCTGCGGTTTTGGAGTACTTATTGGTCTATACAACAACAACAACAAAGCCTTTAGTCCCAAGTAAGTTGGGGTAGGCTAGAGATGAAACACTGAGAGACGACTAAAAAAAAGCAACAACCAGCAATCAAGGTTCAGGCATGTGAATTGCTAGCCTCTACGAACTCCTATCCAAAGCTAACTCTTTGGCAATATCTCAATCCTTCAGATCTCTCTTCACAGACTCTTCTCAAGTCAAGTTTGGTCTACCTCTGCCTCTCTTCACACCGTTTGACTGACTTACCATCCTGCTACGAACTAGTGCCTTCTGTGGTCTTCTTTGAATATGTCTGAACCACCTCAAACGATGCTACATAATTTTCTCTTCAACTGGTGTCACTTCTAATCTCTCTCATATGTCATCGTTCCAGACACGATCTCTCATCGTGTGGCCACATATCCATCTCAACATAGGCATTTTGGCTACATGTAGCTGTTAGACATGTCACCTTTTCGTAGGCCAACACTCTGCTCTATAAAATACGGCAGAACGAATTGCAGTCCTATAGAATTTACCTTTGAGTTTTTGAGGTACCCTACTATCACATAGGACTCCAAAAGCTTGACGCCACTTCAATCATCCGACTTTAATTCTATGACTTACATCCTCATCAATATCCTCATCTTTTTGCAACATTGAACCCAAATAATAAAAAGTGTCCTTCTTGGTACCACCTGACCATCAAGTCTAACATCTCCCTCCTCAACTGCGGTAGCACTGAAATCACACCTCATATACTCTATTTTAGACGTACTAAGTCTAAAACCCTTTGACTCTAAAGCATGTCTCTATGATTCTAACTTCTGGTTCACCTCTATCCTGCTCTCATCCACTAGCACTACATCATCCACAAAAAGCATACACCAAGGAATGTTCCCATGTAAGTCTCGTGTGATCTCATCCATCACCAAAGTAAAAAGATAAGGGCTCAAAGCCGACCTCTGGTGCAGTCCTATATTAATTGGAAACTCATCGGTGTCTCCATCACTTGTTCGGACACTTGTCACCACATCTTTGTACATATCCTTAATGAGATTAATGTACTTTGTTGAGACTTTGTGCCTTTCCAATGCCCACTATATAACGTTTTTAGGTACTTTATCATAAGCCTTCTCTAGGTCAATGAAGACTATATGCAGATCTCTCTTCTGTTCTCTGTATCTCTCCATCAGTTGTCTTATTAAGAAAATTGTCTTCATAGTGAATCTCTCGGACATGAAATCAAATTAATTTTGGGTGACTCTTGTTGATCCCCGCAGACGGTGCTCAATAACCCTCTCCCATAGCTTTCATTGTATAGCTCATTAACTTGATCCCTCGATAGTTAATATAACTTTGTACATCTCCCTTGTTCTTAAAGATCGGTACTAAAGTATTCCACCTCCACTCGTCAGACATCTTGTTTGATTGAAAGATGAGATTGAACAACTTGGTGAGCCAAACTATTACTACATCCCCAAAACATCTTCACACTTCAATGGGAATCCCATCTGGACCCAACGCCTTATCTCCTTTTATCCTTTTCAATGCCTCCTTTAACTCGGATTCCTAAATCCTTCTCATAAAGTGCCTATTTAGGTCATCGGAAGTGATATCCAACTCAATGGATGAGCTTCCACTATCTTCGTTCAAGAGTTTAGCGATCCATCTATCCTTGATCTCTTTATTATTTACTAACAGATGCTCTGCTTTATCCTTAATGCATCTTTTTTCTTTTTTTTCGTGTCTAGTTGATGACCTCTTACCTCACTCACCGCTCGTTTTGTGGTATTTTTTGCTATTTTATATTGCTCTATATTGACCACGCTCTTATCAAAGTGTACTCGTTTAAAGCACTCTTTCTTTTCTTTGATAGTCTTTTGAACATTCTCGTTCCACCACCATGTGTCTTTGGCTTTACGTCTGGCTCCTCTAGTCACACCAAACTCCTCTAAAACTATTTTTCTAATGCAAGCAGCCATTTTCAACCACATAACATCTACATCATCTTCTGCCTACCAAGAGGCTTACTTGATAACCTTTTTCTTAAAAATATATGTTGCATCTTTCTTAAGCTTCCACCACTTTGTTATTTTCACCTTGATTTGCTTCTTCTGTAGAGAGTGCAACTGAAAGCGAAAGTCCGTAACCACAAACCTATGCTAAGGTACCACACATTCTCCTAGTATCACTTTATAGTCTAAACAAGCATGTCTATTTTCTTTTTTGCTAAGATAAAATCAATCTAGCTACAGTGAAAACCACTCTGAAATGTTACTAAATGAGAGGCTCTTTTTCTAAAACAAAAGTTCACAACAAACAAATCGTAGCCCAAGGCAAAGTCCAAATTTATTTCTACAATTAAAATGTTCCAAGGATACGTTTGTTTGAAGTTCTGCTTTAAAAAGTTGCTAGGACTAGTTTGTGGTTTGGAGAGCTTTGAAAACTATTGTTGCGGATTGTCTTTTCATTAATACATGCATCCCACGGAAACTACAACAAATGCAGGCTCATCGATCAGTTTGCTATGGCCATAGATAGCAAGGCACATGCATCAGGCTAGCTAGTGCAATATCTCTAATTTATTTTAAACTACAAAATATACTTATTTGACATCAACCAAAAATCAATTGGGAGCTGTAAATTTTTTTTTTTACAATTTAGAACTTATTTTGTTGAGTTTTGACAATTTGATACAATATCGCACATGTCATCCACTAAACGGTTCTATATATCACTTTAATTGTGTTAAATTATCAAAAACACAAGAAAACAAGTCTTGAATTGTCAAAAAGGCTCGAGGAACTGTACTTTCCACTGAGAAATCTTTATAAGGCCTCCTTTGAAAGGCAGAATTTTTATAGAGTTCTCAAAAAAAATTTATAGTAATCACACAGAAAAAACAAAAATTTTGGCGCTCTAAAGTAGGCCTAAACCTTTGGCCACGGCCGACCTTTCCGCTGCGCGGAAAGGATAGGATTTCTCTCCCTCCCTCCGCGCCTCTATCATTTTCCGCTATGGCAGCGGCCGCCTCGCTCCTCCTGCCGGCCTCCGCCGCCGGAACCGTTCCCCGAACAGCGGCTGCATCGTTCCTCCTCTCCGTCCCGGTCTCCCAAACGCGCAGGAACAGCTCCCGCGGCTGCGCAGTCGTCGGCGTCGGAAACCGCCGCGCGCCAACCGTTCGGCGGAACGCCGCGGAGACGGTGACGCCTTACGTGCCGGGCTCCGGAAAGTACATCGCGCCGGACTACCTCGTGGTACGCCGCGTGACGCCTCCGAGTCGAAAATCTCGCACTTGCTGCTCCCGGTTCCTACGGTGAGCCTGACGACAGAATTTCCCTTTTCTTGTCGCTGCAGAAGAAGGTGTCGGCCAAGGAAGTGGAGGAGCTGTTGAGGGGGGAGAGGAAGGTGCCGCTCATTGTGGACTTCTACGCGACCTGGTGCGGGCCTTGTGTGCAAATGGCGCAGGACATCGAGATGGTACACCATGGCCCGCTGCCTGTTGTTCCTCTTCCACTATATTGTATTATGCTGTGTCACTAGTTTGGCCATCAGTGTGTCTGGAAAACCATAACCGATGGGGTGTTCTTGTGTTCTTACTCCCATTTATATTGATCTGAAGCCTGAGCATTGGTGGTACTGGTACATAGCAACTTCAGATAAAATGGAAGGAAGGGGCTTGTTCTACTCTGAGCTTGTTTAGGCAGTGTGCTAAGGTTATGATGATTGTAGGGTTCTGTAAGCATGGCAAAATGTAGTTCAGAGTAGTATCAGACTGGAGTGGAACCTAGATACCATTTAATATCTAGTGTACTCTTGTAGTGATCATGACATTACTGAGAATACTTTTGATAGTTTGAATTTCATCTGAAAGTGAACTGAAAACATTATCTAGTGGACCATATTGAAGTGGTGTGATGTTATTGTGGCTGAGGAGAATAAACATTAACTAAAACCAATTATGCTTCTAGCTTGTATAAAGCATAGTTATTTATCTCAGGGTCTTTTTTGTAACTGGAGGGCAAGTGCCTTATAGGTTATATACTACAGGAAATCCAAATCTAATTGTGGAAGCTACAGGCTTAATAAAGAACGAATGAAAATAAGCAAGGTCTAGCTCCAAGTATCTGTCCATTCTGTGATTTAAGCACTCTAGGCTAGATTATGCTGCATGGATAACCATGCCTGAGACTTGGAGACTATTCAATAGCCAATCATTGAAGACTGTTGGATAGTGAATTAAGTCTTGCTGGTCACATGCTCAGCACATGAGGATTATGAATTCCACGTGGAATGGAATACTTCACTTGTGCTTGAAAAATTAATTATCTACAGTGGCTGGAGTTGGGAAGGCCATACCAATTCATGACTAGCATTGTTTAGCAAAGTTGCATCTTAAAAACGAAATGTTTTTGAGTCTTCTCTTTCTCCAGACTTCATAGCTCAAAGCTATAAGATTCTTGGCAATATTTTTACTTTGTGAGTAGACTTCAGATGTTTAATCAATCCTTGAGAAGGAGCCAGAAAAGCACCTTGGGCTTAGGCTGGTTACATTAGGTTCTGGCTCCATATGCTTTTAGTTTGGTGTTTACATTGGGATGATTGGGTCGAGAGGATGAAGATGGCGTAACATCAAATCTGTAAGGGTAGTAGGATAAGTAGTGCCTGTGAAGCATCTCATGGAGCAATGTTACCTCATCGATTTGATGGCTGGGAGAAAAGAACTTTTACGGATGAGAGCATATTTGTGAGAAGATAGTCAAATTTCTCTCTGTAGCCGGGTGGCCCAATATGAAATGCTTAGTTCAGTGCGATGACAAAACTGTTCCTGTCCATGATTTTTTTTTCCTGGTTCGGAGGGCAGGAATATCCCAACCCTATTATGTTTTTTTTCAATACATCCTGCCACATCTTTAAGCATTTCTTGCAATTTTGCTGTTGCAGCTTGCAGTTGAATACGAGGACAATGCCCTTTTTGTGAAGGTGGACACAGATGATGAGTATGAATTTGCAAGGGATATGCAGGTACCTGACCCTAACACACCCTGGCATGCGTTTGAGCTGATAAAGTATTGATCAAATTTTCTTTATCTTCCCCCTTTTGCCTCATTTCTGAATCAACATCGTTGAAACTTACAGGTAAGAGGACTTCCAACTCTGTACTTCTTCAGTCCAGATCAAAGCAAAGATGCTATACGCACGGAGGGGCTGATTCCTATGGATATGATGAGGAACATAATTGACAACGAGCTATGATTGTTGGTAGGCTTATAGGCACATAGTGGCTGATGTGTTTGTACCTGTTGAAGTTTTGACCCCAGAATGGAGGCGTCAATGGTAGGGTTTTCTGTGTGCGCAATCTGCTGAAGTAGTATGTTGATGTGTAGCATAATCGTCGACATATAAGATTCGCAGTTAAGTTTTCTATGTTAGCTGTCTAGCAACATCATCGGAATTCTTGTTTCTTGTGCTAGTGA
>BCLH01002972.1:8994-26692 GCA_001602315.1 Zoysia pacifica
ACTATCTACACCCAGGTAATAATATAGCCTTCTTGTTTCTTCGTCTATCTATTCGAAAATTATGACCAGGAAGCTCAGTTGGTCCACCATAGAAAATAAATCTCAAGGCATTGTACTACATACAACATGTCCTTTTGGGTAGTGAAGAAAACTAGTACTATATGACATCTACTCATACAGTGATAGTATAATTTGTTATATAATAACATGTGCTAAATATCATGTGTGTAAGTGTTACCAATGTCCTGATTGAACTCTAGAAGTGCACATAGCTTTTCCTAACATTGTATAAGTTCACCGACTAGCTTAATTAGGCAGCATTAATGAAAATTACTCTGTCCAACTACTAGGTCCTTGTAAATTCCCTTTGGCTGCAAAATTTTTCACTACTATATTTTCGGCTCCTCAAGTATACATAATTTGTTTTAATTGTAAAACTGCCGCTGGTTGGGCCTTGTATGCGGAGAGCGACGCTCAACTCTGCGCCATCCATTGGAGGTTTTTTTATTATTTAAACTATTTTAATCTAAAATTTTAAAAATAAACTGCCCGAAACTAAAATTTTAAAATTTAGATCGTTTGTCCGCGCCAATCGTCATGGCGTAGAAGACACCGGTTCCGAACCAATATAAATGGTGCGGCAAACACCACATCAGCGGCCCCTCGGACACGTGGGCTTGGGCCACGCTAGACATTTGGCACGACCGAGAGATGAGCCGCGCTCATCGGGTTGGTGCGGCTCCGGTGTATACCAGGGGCCACACACGTGCGCCCCCTTCTACACCGGATGTGCCTCAAGCATATTCCTCTCTTAGATCGCTTGAAATCGAGTCATGTCCTCGTTTGGTGCTTCCTCCGTGCCTCAAGCAACTGCTTAATGACATGGAGCATATACGTCTGGATGCCTGTGTAGGTAACCCGTGACTTCTTGTGTCTAATTAGGCTACTTTATTAGTAAAAATGGCAAGCGAGTTCAGTTGAATGCCTTCGTTCCCCTGATCCCACCTTTCTCTCTTTTCTGAACCAACAGTCTTTCCTTCTCCCCTCATCTTCATCACCTCTCGATGCCTGATGATGCATGCGGCTGACCCCCCCTGCAGTACACGGAGGTTCTGATACGGGCTTCGGATTCCTAATTATTTGCTGCAAATTTATTCATTTCATGTGCGACCGGCATTGCCCTGCTCTGATCGCTCTCGCTCGCTGTATTTGCCATTTCCTTTGCACCTGCTGCCATACTCTGTTCGGTTTATAGATTCTATTCCCTGTGTTCTTCGTTGCGCCTTTCATTGTTGTTTGATTCATCGGAGACTGGTTGATTGATGCTAAACCAGTGGAAGTGAAACTGTGCTTCATTGACTATCTATTTTATGCAATTCATCCTTCCAATTCCTGGCTAGACAAGAAAAACAAAATCGAAGTGGGCGACTTACTTCGGAACAAGAACAATGATGATTTGGAGAGGCTGAGATCAGAAGTGCAGCTGCTCAACGCGCTGAAGCATTAGAAGATGATCAAGTTCTACAATTCATGGCTAGACAAGAAAAGCAATAACATAAATTTCATCATAGAGGGCTTCACATCAGGGACATTGTGTCAGTTCGTGCTCTTTTGCCTTTGTTTTTTTTTACTCGAAAACGCAAGAGAACTGTGCTTCAATAAATTAAGAAGAAAATGATCAGGAGATCAGTACATCGCACTCCACCGTAGTTACGCTTTTCGAAAAAACAACCTAGAACGTCTCAGAGGACACGCACAGACCCATTCAAAGTAGGCAGTCACGGAGGAAATTCATCTAGCTCCTGCCATCTGTCAAAGCCAGCGTTCTTCTCCTGCTACAATCAATGCTTGAGATATGCACTGGCTGTACTCGCTGGCGTAATAGCGGGTGGGTCAGTATGCCGTAGCGTACCTAAAAAGTTTTTAGTTTAAATTAGTTTTAATGTATGTGTTAAGTTAAAATTTTAATTTTAACAGATATTTAAATAGTAAATATATATAAATAATGTTAAAATATTACTATATATATGTATCAGATTTGGTAGAGATGACAATAATTAAATTTTAAATATTGATATAGGTCTATGTTACACAGTTATTTTTCACCTAAGTATCTAAATTAATATTTACATACTTGGTTTAGGTTTTTATTAACCGTTTTACCTAATACATTTTTCATTCACATGTTGTTGCTCCGCCGTGATTTTGACATCAAATACACTTAGTTCTGTTAAAATCTTTAAGCGAAATATATGAAACATTTAATTTTAAATGGCAGAATACTTGATAAAAGAATAAAACTTTTGGTCTGTAGTGATAGAATATTTGGTGTTTTTTTAAATATTTCTCTCTCTCTTACGAGTCTGAGCTTACAATACATTTACGGGTTAGACTTTTTTTAAACCGTATGTTTTCTATATCTAGTAAACTAGACTAAAGTTTGATAGATGAGGTGGTTCTTCGGTCAACCCTGATGGAAAGAACAAGTGCTCCGTAGTTTTTTCAGTTTTTCTTTTTCTCTAGCCTTTAGTGACTGATACTGCTATTATATTTGATATTGTTTTTGTTCATACAGCTGAATTTTTTTTTGGCATATCCTTCATAAAATTCTAGATACTGCACTGGCTGTACTAGATACCTGAATATGTTTACATATGTCAATATCAAGATTTCATCGTGGCAAATGTCTCCCTGACACATATCTTGCATTCTAGAGTAGCATGTTTGCGTGAATAATTAAGGTAGACAATCTTGAGTTCAACTTGTCAAATACATCATAGGCATTCCCAATACTCGAGTTTTCTCTTATTAAACATTTTTACCAAACTTTTGTTTTTGCTTTTTTTCAGGTACCACATTAAACACAAGAAAATAGACATCAGAGCTTTGAAGAAGTGGTCAAGGCAAATCTTGAGTGGTGTTCACTACCCCGCAGCCATGATCCACCTCCGTAGAGATTTAAAATGTGACAACATATTTGTGAAGGAAACCACGGTGAGGTGAAGACTGGAGACCTCGGATTAGCAACGATACACGATCATGCACGTTCAACCAATAGTATCATCGGTAATAAGCTGGAAGCGCTTGTGTAAATCACCGAGCAAGTATTTTGACAGTGGTCTATGTTATTTTGAGGTTTTTAAAGGCAATAGGAGGTTTCTGCTCTCCAAATGGAAACTGAAAATACCATGTTGCTGCTGTATACCTAAATTGTTCATAAGTAGTGTGATATCTCAGCCCAGATGAAAATGGCCAGATAGGCCGGGTATGCTACTGTTAGTCTAGAAAGAGCAAACACAGCTTAAATAGCAGGACACTTGGAATGAAGTAACTCTAGCCAGGTCCTTTTACACGAAGTGAAGATGAAAATGTAAGTGAGCTGCACGATGTGCAAGGGACTCAAGCTATTTTTAGAACCTGGCTGTTACAAGTAGTGCCTTTGTTTTCCATGTTTTTTTTGTACTTATGACTTGTTCATTATATACATCAGTGTTTGAGCTGTTGCAAACCTACAATGACAGATTTAACGTTCATTTAACTGTAAGTGTGCCACGAAGACAGGCTGAGGCTGTGGAACTCTGCACTCCAACTCAAGCAGATCAGGAGTTAAGCAGTGGATGATAAACTACTGTTTGTAACACATGCTCCAGCAGCATCTCTCACATGCGTGCCCCAGTTTTCGATGACATTTATATTTGTTTCTTCACTTCTTTTAAGTGACGCGTCTGAATGGAGTCGAGCGCATCGATGTGACCCATGTGTTGCAATGGGATCAGTCAGCACCCTAATCCATACTCTTGCCCCACATCTGATTAATTAATCTTTCTTGATCGTGTTAACCAATTCACACTCCATATTAACAAATGAACCTATGTGTCGCAATGTAATCAGTCGAGTCACATCCTCAATGGGAGGTATCTTTGAGGGAATATCCTTGTCTGTTAGATTGTTTTGTGGGAAATTAAATAATCGCTCCAACAAACAAACGGTGCCTTGGTTTTTGATGAAAAGAGGGAACATTTTAACTGCTTATGATTGCAAGGCTAGCTGTATTTCATTTTTTGTATGTTTGTGTATCTTCCATATAATTGTGACAATCTTGTTTAACCTATGTACTGTTATGCAGTTTGCTGACAGGGCAGTGTTTTCCTGACTCTCTACATAAAACTTCTTGGATCCCTTTCTTGATCATTTCCATGTTTCTGAATACATAATTGACAGTACAGCTATGGTGCAGAAAGGTAAACAACATGGTAGTAAGAACAAAAAGCAAAGGTTTGAACACGTTGATTGTTCTCGGTTTCTGGATGCTATGGAAACATCGAAATACATGCATCTGTCTGCAATTCGAACTTTACTTTTAATGCAGTAGGAAGTTAATTAGACTTGAAGTCTTGGTCTTCCATGGTTTAGATTAGTTTGATGGCAATCTTGTATCCTTTCGCCGGCCACTGCACATGCCTCTGCGCAAAACGCTCCCTCCTGTGATTCCCTTGAAATACTACTACAACTGGCAAGTACTCCACTCCCTAGTACTTCTACAGCACAGTGTGTTTTGACTAGCTCGTCGTCCGAAGTCCGTAGATTAGTGAGTTTTCAGATGACCGGCGCTCGAAAACTGAGTTGACCAGATCTTCGAACGTTTGCTGCACGAAAACTCTACCGTTGTGTGTTGAATTATACACGAAAATATTGTTTTCATTTTGCTGTCTTCGAATAAGTATTAGCTCTGTTATTTCACTATCGAAACCGAAGAGATCAACATCAACCATTGCGTATGCAGTGCACCGGGCCTCATAGTAACCATTTTGCCAGGATCCCGTGCGGAGGCGTCCGTCCAGTCGAGGAGATACGACGCTGAGCCGTAGCGCCATGACAGGAGGCAGTCCACGCCATGGCTAGCAGCTACAGCTGCTCTGTCCTGTGCTGCTCTCAGAGCCAGACAGAAGTCACGACGCAAGAACTCAGCTGCGTCATGGAGAGCACATGCTCTCACGTGCTAGGTTCCATCCTAGGAAAAAAATTTCGGCGAAATTTCACCGAAATTTCCGAAATATCGTATTTATCAATGAGGTCCGATATTTTTTTTATCACCGAAATTTCATCGCTTAGTATGCATAATCAACGAAAAATACTTTGTTTGTATACACAACCATATTGTCTTATAGATTAATAGCAATTCTTTGTGAGTTTGTGTAAATTAGTTTTAAAAGTATTTAAATTAATTCACCGAAATTACCGATATATTCAAAATATCGCATTTATCGGTGACCTCCGATATTTTTTTTATACCGGAATTTTTTTCCTAGGTTCCATCCGTGTCTGGTGCTTAAGTCACGATGCAAGGGCTGGGCTGCTTGGGCATCGGAATCCCAAGAAAATTCATCGGTTTTAGAGTGACAGATCAAGCTGCACAGGAAGAGTTATTTTAGGCGACTAGACGTTTGGGCCAACGTCATTGTGTAGTACATAGGATCAATCAAACGCATCCACTTGGCTCCTCCAAATTCAACGTCCGCATCTGTTTCCATTCCCCCCAAAGCAGTTGCTTACAGAACCGTCTCCTCCACCCTGGTCCATACTGTGTTTCCCTGTGTCCTCTGCGTGTGTTCTGAGCTCTGGGCATCGCAATGGCAGAGATACTGGCCACTATGGTCGTCGGGCCACTGCTGTCCATGGTGAAGGACAAGGCCTCTAGCGTCCTCCTCGACCAGTACAGGGTGATGGAGGGCATGGAGGAGCAGCACAAGATCCTAAAGCGCAAGCTGCCGGCCATCATGGATGTCATCGCTGACGCTGAGATGCAAGCGGCAGAACACCGAGAAGGTGCGAAAGCTTGGCTTGAGGAAGTCCGAAAGGTGGCCTACAAGGGCAATGATATCTTCGACGAGTTCAAGTACGAGGCGCTCCGCCGCAAAGCCAAGAAGGAAGGGCACTACCGCAAGCTCGGCATGGATGTAATCAAGCTCTTCCCTACACACAACCGTATTGTATTCCGCTACAGGATGGGGAACAAGCTCCGGTTCATTCTGCAAGAAATGGAAGTACTCATTGCTGAGATGAATGCATTCAGGTT
This sequence comes from Zoysia pacifica, assembly GCA_001602315.1. Taxonomy (NCBI): domain Eukaryota; kingdom Viridiplantae; phylum Streptophyta; class Magnoliopsida; order Poales; family Poaceae; genus Zoysia; species Zoysia pacifica. Next base: position 15,071 of record BCLH01002972.1, read on the forward strand.
AGAGAAAACTTTTATCGTTTTAAAATTTTCAAAATATATTTTATATTAATTTTTATTCAAATTTTATAAAAAACTATAAATTTCATTTAAACTTTTTTAATTTATTATTTGATTTTTATATTTCTGAAAATCATGTTCAGTGACCACCGATAGTTTTTTTACCAATAATTTTTCCTCTTCAGGTTCAAATTTAAACCACAGCAGCAACATTCCATGAAGTGGAGGCAAACCGATTCCAACATTATTGACCCTATGAAAATTACCAGTGAATCACGAAAGGAAGAAAAGCAGTTGGTTGTCGATACATTACTTAATCAAGGAAGCAATGTGGATCTCACAGTTCTTCCCATCTTTGGAATGGGGGGCCTTGGCAAGACCACCTTAGCGCAGCTAGTTTACAATGACCCCAAAGTTCAAGAGCACTTCCAGTTGCTGCTCTGGGTGTGTGTGTCTGACAACTTTGATGTGAATTTCCTGGAAAAGAGGATAGTTGAAGAAGCTGCCCAACATAAGAAGAGTGATTCTCAGAGCCTCAGAGAAGTGCTGAGTGGAAAGAGGTACTTGCTTGTATTAGATGATGTCTGGAACCGTGACACCAGTAAGTGGGAAAGGTTGAAGTCAAGCCTTCAGCACGGAAGCATGGGTAGCTGTGTTCTGACAACAACTCGTGATAAAGCAATTGCTGAGTTAATGGGTACAATTAAAGCCCACAAACTCGGCGTCTTGGATAAAAATTTCATAGAAAAAATCATCAAGATAAAAGCATTCGGTTCAGAACAAGGTTCTGCCACGAAGCTAGTTAACATGGTTGGTGCTATGGCAGACAAATGTGCTGGCTCCCCTTTAGCTGCTACAGCACTGGGATCCATGCTGCATAACATGCCTAGCGAAATGGAATGGAAGACTGCATTAAGTAGGAGCACTATTTGTGATGATGAGACTGGGATTTTACCAATACTTAAGCTAAGCTATAACGACTTGCCATCTCAGATGAGGCAATGCTTTTCTTTTTGTGCTGTGTTTCCTAAGGATTATGAGATTGACAGAGATACATTGATACAGTTATAGATGGCAAATGGCTTTATCATGGAGGAAATCAGAGGTAATCAAATTTTTATTGAGCTGTTGTCTAGGTCATTTTTTCAAGATAAGAAGGAAATCCCATTTTCAAAGAGGGTTTCAATGCACCAATATTGCTCTCGAATTATTTTTAAGATACATGACTTGATGCATGACGTTGCACAGTCTGCTATGGGAAAAGATTGTGCTACCATATCCACAGAACCAAGCAAAAGTGAGGACTTCCCATACTCTACTCGTCATTTGTTTGTGCCAAGTGGTAATCCTGAAACTATTGTGAATGGTTTTCTAGACAAAAGTACCAGAACTCTACAAACACTTTTATGTAGAGATTCTGAAGAGTTGCACTATTTGTCAAAATACAAGTCCATCAGAGCATTAAGAACCCGAGGGTATTCATCTCTGAAGCCAAAGTGTATGCGCCATCTAAGATATCTTGATCTATCAAATAGTGGTATTGAGGCACTTCCTGAAGACATATGCATCATGTATCATCTACAAACATTGAATCTTTCTTATTGTTGGAGACTTGCTCAACTTCCAAAGGAAATGAAGTACATGACATCCCTCCGTCACCTTTACACTCATGGTTGTCAGGAGTTAAAGATGATGCCGATAGATCTCAGATGTCTAGCTTCCCTACGGACACTAACAAGGTTTGTCGCAGGTAGTGCTGAATCTAGTTGCAGTAGTCTGGGAGAGCTGGGGAAGTTGGACCTTGGTGATCAACTAGAAATATGTCAGCTAGAAAATGTGACAGAAACAGAGGCACAAAAAGCAAAACTTGGAGATAAGAAAAGGCTCACGGAATTGACATTAATATGGACAGATCCTAACAGGGAACCACAAGATGATCACAAGGTTTTGGAGTGTCTCGAGCCTCATGATGGGATCAAGGCTCTAAGGATAGGTTCCTACAGTGGCAACAATTGCCCAACATGGATGAATACTTTGCAACATATGGTGGAGCTTGTTCTATGTGATTGCGAAAAAATAGAGAGGCTTCCTCCACTGTGGCAATTACCAGCTCTACAAGTTCTATACATTAGCAATATGAAAAATCTGCGGTGCTTTTGTGGTGGTGCTGATCGTCCCTTCACATTTAAGAAATTAAAGGAGCTTCGGTTTTATGATATGGAAAATTTTGAGGCTTGGTGGGACATAAACAAGATGCAGGGGCAAGACGACTCTGTAATATTTCCTGAGATTGAGTTGTTGTCAATCAGGTGGTGCCAAAGGTTGACTGCGCTACCAGGAGCTAGAACTGTGGTATCGTCAGACAGGGCTGTTGATATTGTGTGGCCATCATCATTTCCAAAATTGAAGAAACTTGAGCTACGCGATTTGCCAGTTTTTCAGAGATGGGAGGCAGTTGAAGGAACTCCAGGAGTGATGACATTTCCGTCGCTTGAGAAGCTAGAAATACGGAAATGCCCAAAGCTGACTGCACTACCAAGAGCACCAATGATTACAGAATCGTCAGATGGGATGGTTGATATTGTATCTCCATCAGCATTTCCAAAACTGAAGAAACTAGACCTGGACAATCTGCCAGTCTTTCAGAGATGGGAGGCAGTTGAAGGAGATCAGGGAGAGCAGGTGACGACATTTCCTTGTCTTGAGGACCTAATAATTGAGAAGTGCCCGAACTTGACTACTCTTCCTGAAGCACCAAAGCTAAGTGAATTGGCCATAGATGGAGGCAGTCAACACTTGTGCCTGCATGCAACAAGATATATTACTTGGGTGTCCATATTGAATTTGTCGGCCTCTGAGAGAGAAGCAACACTGCCATCAGACCATAATTTGATTAAGCTAGTGGATCACAAGGAGAAATCCTCTGTAAGATACCTAAGTTTAACTCGGTGCGATTTCTTCCTAGCACCGGTAATTGCGCCGGCGCTATGGAGCCGCTTAGTTCAGCTTGAAGAATTGAAAATTGATGACTGGGATGCACTTCAGGACTGGCTAGAAAATGTGTTCCGCTGTTTAGTGTCATTGAAGAGACTATGGCTTCAGAACTGCAAGAATCTAACAGGACGCACTCAACAAGAAGAAGCTTCTTCTGAGCAATCTACCGCTACTAGTAGTACTGTACTCCCACCACGTCTAGAGAGTCTCTGGCTAATGGATTGTGCCTCCTTGGAAGAGGTCCCCACCCTGCCAACATCTCTGAGGGAATTATGTATTGAAGAGTGTGATAAGCTCGAGTCCATCATTGTCCGCAAGCAGCAGGATACAAGGCTGGGGGGTGTTGAAATAAGACAGGAAAAGTCAGCACCGCTTCGTCAAGGGTCATGTAGCCTTTCTCCTTCCGCGACCCTGAAGTTGGATATCAGAGAGTGTAACAACCTCCAGTCGCTATCAATACAGCTGGATTGCACTGAATTATGTATTTGGGATTGCCGTAGTTTGAATTCGCTGGATATCAGAAGGCAGGAAAAGTCAGCACCGCTCCAAGGGTCGTGCAGCGAGGCCACGGATGTACCACATCTGTCATCATCCAGCCTTTCTCCCTCCAGACCGCTGCAGCACCTCCCGTCCCTGGAATTCCTCTCCCTCATCAACTGCGACAGCCTGGAGTCCATACCGGACGTGCCTCAAGTATACTCCTCTCTTAGATTTCTACAAATCGACTCATGTCCACTTTTAAAGGTGTTTCCTCCTTTCCTAATGCAACGACGGCTGAGTAATAAGAACGAGGAAACATGTCTGGATGAAGACCACCTTCCGTCTCTGGAAGGTCTCATCCTCGGCAAGTGCAACCTGGAGTCTCTAACAGACGTGCCTAAAGTATATTCCTCTCTTACAGATCTTAGAATCGAATCCTGTCCTCATTTAAAGGTGCTTCCTCCGTGCCTAAAGCAACGGCTGAATGACATCGAGGAAACAGAGCTGGATGACCGTTACATAGGTAACCTCCTCCTGTTTCTTTATCTACTATTATATTAGCAAAAATGGCCATCCTGGAGCTCAGTTGATGTACCCTAAAATAACTCACGAGGTGTTCATTAGTTACACGATATCTTTCAGTCCAGTGACGAAAAAAAAATATGACTAGTGTAGGTATGTAATCTACACTCAAAATATTGATTGCATAAATTATTATGTAACATAATGCACCATATATTTCGCGTGGGTGTCACTAATATCCTTGCCGCTGAAATTTAGGACTGCAAATTTGTTGCGAGTATTGTATAAGTGGACCAACAATCTTAGGCAGCGCAGTAGTGATCTTTTTCTTTTTATAACAGCCATCCTGCTAGTAAATTCCTTTTGGCAACAAAAATTCTCACTACTATATTTTTTGGCTCCTCAAGTACACATATACTGTACTACATAGTTCAAGTGTCATACACTTCTTAAGTAAACAAAATTTTTTCCCTGAGGTGTGCTATTTTCTTGTATAGTTTCTTATGGCCTATTGATTTTTAACATTTATAAATCTGAATATCATTCAGTGCCCGGGCCTAAGTTATCAAGACCATCAACTTGGAAATATGCGATCAGAAGGCACTGCTTAGCCATCAGGTAAACGTCTGATTTCTTCTTCATCTATTTTAGCAAAATGACTAGGGACCTTAATTATTCTCCATGCACCCTAAAAGTAACTCTGCAGAGCATTGTTTTATTACTCAATTACAAGATATCTTTCGGTATATTAGCGATGAAAAAAGTTTAATCAGCTTAAAGTATACTATGTTACACCTACTCAAGCACTGAATAAGTCTAAAAAATTATATACTCCATCAGTTCCAAATTAATACTTGTCATTTTAAGTTTGGTCAAAGCTAAATATTTCAATTTGCGACCATCAATTCCTGAAGATCTATATAACTGGTTAACATTTTGAATTATAGAGGTCATGGTGATCGCCAGCACCACACGGGACCACAAGAGCACGGTAGTGCTCCGGTTGCCCATGGCGATGATACTGCCTCACAGAATAGAGTGCAGAACCTGGCTGCTCCAGCAGGAGCGCAGTCTTTAGCCCAGATGATGGTGCAGTCCGAAGATGCGAACCGTGGGTCCAACGAGCAAGAAGAGCTGATGGAGCTGGACTTCAAACCGGACGATGGACTGGAGGATTTGCCGGCGCCGAAAGCTGATGCTGTGGCTCTGGCCATCCCAAAGGCGGAGCTTCACAGAAGCACAAGGCAGGCCGACAGTGTCCCAATGGAACAGGCCGAGAAATTGAAGGCTGGCTGCAATTTGGACGGCCCATATCCAAAAGGTGACACGGTTACTAATTATATTCCTTTTTTACATTTCCCTGATATCAATATATTGCTTCTATTTGCACTAGTAGCTGCACTAGTTGCACATAGAGTAACCACGTTAGTCAATCTACAAAGTGAAGCATGTGGCTAGAAGAGTTTAGATTAAGTGAAGAACGTATCCAGCATAGGAAAGTAGCAGCCCTAGAAAAAAGAAAAAAGAGATTAGAAAGCAAGAAGATGTTCATTCTATTCTCAAAAAAATTGTGAAAATATTATTTATTTTATTATGAAATAATTGAATATTAAAAAGATGTTAAGAATGGCTTGTTTGTTTTTATATTTTTCATAAATATTTTTAATAAGATGAATGATCAAATGTTGATTTCTAAAAGTCAAAATCATCACTTATTTTTGGGCAGAGGGAGCATGAAAGGAGTTTTTCTTGGAATCACGATGGGTTTAATGACCCAAAAAAAATTATATCAGACTTAACAAAAGTACAAAAGGTAACTTTTATTTCTATATCTGAAACAGGTCGAAAAAGCTTCACTTCCCTATTAAAATAACCTATTTGCTTGGCCAAGATTTTTTTAGGGCATAGTGCGAATCCTACAGAAAAGTATAGGATACTTTTTCTCGATGAAGAAAAACTGACTGTTGGACCTTACTACTGATTACAATAAAAGCAATCGCACTCCATTGAGATCCAGCCAAATAGGATCATACTTATGTTAATCCTTGGTTTAGTTTTAATCTGTTTCTGCATGTAAAAGTACTACTATTTCTTTGTGTAGGTCCACTAACCGATGGAAATTACAATTTCATTTCAGTTGAGTCACCACAAAAAGAACCACTTCTGGCTTATAATGTACAAGATGAAGATACACAAGTGCATAGTAGGATAGAAGATGAAGATGCAAGTGACCAGAGGAATGAGGAGATGCTTCAACCAAGGGATGAAGAAGGTGAAGCCGCAAGTTTTGAAGGAAATGGACAGCAAAGTACTAATGCTGTACCAAAGGAACTCAAGGATCCAAAGAAGGCAAAGAAGAGTACTAACATAGAAGGTATGATGGATAGGCACCTTGAGATGAGCACCAGACAAGCTGAACAAGAAGTAGAGTTGTTCGCAAAAGAAAAGGAGGCTGCTAGTGGTACTGATTATTCTATCAAGAGGTGCATATCAGTCATGAATTCAATGGATGTGACCAAGGAAGAAAAGGTCAAAGCATATTCCTTCTTTAAGAACAAAGACAACAGAGAGGTTTTTCTATGTGCGTGTGAAGGAGATCCAGAATCAGCTTTGCTTTGGCTTAGAAATGAAATGGTTAAGTACTTGTATCATTAATCAACATTATTTGAATATGCACATGATTTTTTGTTCAATTTGGAGGGTAAAATTGCCGTTCTAGGTGGGCTAGTACCATTCTTCAATATGGTCTTTGCATTTTATTATACTCAAATACAAGTAATCTTCCTCTGAACTTCGTGACATTTTCCTTTCGTGCACTAGATAGTGGAAAATGTCATTTACAGTTTCATTGCTATCAAAACATTTAGGGGTGAAAATGGGGCGGTAAATTCCCGTCCGTCCTGATTTAAATAATATTTTCTCGACCGTTTTCAATATGGTCGGAATTTAGAGAGAACACGAACAGAAATAGGATTAGAGTGGACGGGACTGGAACAAAAATGGGAGGAGCGTTTTTCCGACCATTTCTGGATTTACCTTTTTTATTCAGTGTTATCCCTTTTTTCCCGTTTTATTCCGCCCGGGGTAGAATTAAAACCTCGGATAGAAAGATTTGTAGGCCCAACGCAACCTCAATATGCCCATTTGAAGGTCTGAACCCTAATCCCACTGGCCCCACTGGCCAGGCGGGCAACATCCCACATGGTCATAGCCAGACACCATACCGCTCTCTAAGTGACCACGGTTTCGTTCCCCATTCCACCGTAATTCACCGTCTAAGTCATTTTAAGCCTATTTTCAACAGTTCAAAACTTGTTCAAGCTTATTTGACTATGCAATTCAATGTTATTGTCTTTCCTATTTGAATTATTATTTTCTGTTCGTTACTGATATTTTACCGTTTGAATTTGTCTGTTTCTGTATATCAGATTATTCCGTTCCCGTATTCCGATCTCGACTTTCCCATTTTCGTTTCCATCCGATTAATTAAATATGAAAACAAAAATGGGATAAGTATTTTTCCGATCATTTCCGTTCATTTTCATCTTAAAACATTAGGAATATGCAAAATTTGCTATGGCACACCACAAAATTGTAGCTTTTTCTGTAGCCACAATACAACTTGTGATTTTTGCTATAACATATGGAAAATTCTTAATTCTTATTATCACAATAAAGCAGGGAAAAGTGATATTTCTGACTTTTTTATCTCCTTGCATAAATACATTTCAACTTGAAACTTTGCACAAAAAGATACTTGTGCATTCATCAGCCATGTGGATTTTTATATATTTTTTTCCAACTGTTCACAAACTTTGGTTTACAAAACAACTATTTTTCTCAACAAAAAGTTATTTAAACAGTAGAGCAAAAACTTTAAAAAGCACACTTGGATAGAATGCAGCAATCCATATTTCTAAAAAGTTTCAAGTAGTAGTAATGTATTGTGTGAGGAGATTAAGAAGTCAAAAAAATCACTCTCAAAGCGGCCGCGGGAGGAAGTGGCAGCCGGAAAGGGAGAGCAGAGGATTACGGTTTTATTATACTGGTTGCCCTAGGTTCGCTTCCCAGTCTGGCTCAAAGAACCTCGAGTTACTGTTTGAAAGGGGAACCCATAGAAAAAAATTTTAAACCGGGGAACCCAAAAACAAAATTCAATTTATTTTTTCTAAAAATTAACCAACCGATCAAACCAAACCGTAACGGTTCAACAAAAACCAAGGTTTTCAAGCGGTTCTAACCAGTTTTGTTAACCATAGTTTTCAAGTAGGTTTGATAAAAACCATGATTTTCAAGTAGATTTTAACCGATTTTGTTAACCATGGTCTCTATCAGTACCGCTGGATTGCACAACATTAGTTATTGCAGCTTGTTATGACTAGATGACCTCCCATCCCTAGGACGCTGGAAGTCCTCTGCCTCGCACACTGCCGCAGCCTGGATTCTATACCGGGCAACACAGAGTGACTGGTGCAAACTGAGGAAGCAGGCAGAGCTTCCTGCTTGACCATGTATTATTCCCTTTTCATTTAGAAATGAGATTAATTTTTTTGTGCTCCAGCATAAGTGGAACACTTGTTAGTAGTTTACAAATTGTGGAGATACTCCTTATAAATCAACTTGCAAATTTGTTATTGTTGTTACAAGCTGTTCTAAGCAGCTACAGTGCATGATATGCTCTGAAAGTATTGAAAGTGTCAATCTTCTTGTTATCTGTACTAAAGGTGTTTCGGTGATCCTGCAACTCTTTTGGTTTTTGCAATCTTGTGCGGGAGTCTTAACTAAGAAAGGCGCACAGAGCTTCCAGCTTGACCTTGCTTTGTCCCATTTTCGTTTAGAAACTTAATTTGTTTATGCTCCGGCATAAGTGGAACACTTGCTAGCACTGCACGATTGCGGAAGATATACATCACAGCTCTGAAATATGCTTGCAAAGTCCTAGGATTATACTATTAGTAGTAGCTTGCAGTTTGGTCCAAAAAAGAAAAAAGTAGTACCTTGCAGCAGCCAGTGTTGTGAACCGTCATAGTGAAATGCTTAGCCGGTAGGGAGGCAGGCAGCTTGAACGTTTCTGCAGGCATCAGTTTGAGATTCGTAAAATGCGTATTTTGTTCAGACCAAAAAACCAGGGAAGCCAGAGTTTGTCGCACTTGTCTGAACTCTGACATTCTGAAACCACAGCCCACATAAAACAACTTGATCGTTAATGATGCATCCCAGTCTTATTACTTAAAAGAGAAAAACCATCATGTTTTATACATCTTCAGTTCGTGAAGTTTGGCATTGTTTTGGCTTCAGAATGGTGCTTGAAAAACCGTTACTTGTCTTGCCAGCAGAAAGGTTCAGACTTTCATTGTTCCAGTTTCTATTTTTTCAGATGTAATACCAATTCTGAATGACAAGTTCAATCTAACGAGAATTTTTTGTTGTGTGAAGTGACTTGAATGCGTCACTCTGCTATTTGGAAATTTGAGTTTAAGAAATTCGGCTGATCTTTTAGTCATACCAGAACTCTTGATTTTCTACTAGCCTAATTCATATGTAATTATGTCGTCCTTCATATTAAGAATATTCATATTTTCTCGTATATATTTGAATGTCCAACAAACTTTTGTCTGTCTGTTTATGTATACAGACTAGGACTTTTCAATTCTTCCGTGGGAAGTTTCACTCTAACATTTCCAGCTAAACATAAATTTCTTTTTTATCGAAGTAACCCGTCGTATGATGGTAGAGTCAGTGCCGTGGATACTGTAGTTTCTGTGTGTTGACCATTTCACTATTACGTGGGCCGGTGGGTGCCATCCATTTTCTGTGTTGAATGATCACACAGACACATTAAATGTATGCGTGTGGAATGCTTGAATTTCGTAGTAGTACGTCTATTTTTTGAGCCTCCATCATTTTCCGTAATGGATATGCATGCATATTGCATTTGCTCCCTCCGAGTTCATTTTTAGTTGTCATCGAGGTGACAAAACCATGAACAAGAATTGCGATTAACAAAGCCATAACCAAGATCTCAACATGATCAACCCACTAACAAAATCAAAACCAACAAGGATCGAATTAGCCCTAATTATCACAAACTGAAACATTAACATGACTAATTGGTGTTTAGGGTTCATTCTTAGACTAGAGAAGCTTGGAGTACTAAATATTAGATCTAGAACATGATTAAGCCGTAGGATACTGACTCCTGACGAGCCAATTTCATGTGTGACTATGTCATCCTTCTAATAAGAAGTTTCACAAAAACAATTAATATTATTTGAAATATTAATATTATAGCAACCCCTCTACAAACTAAGAACTTCTAGAGAAAGAAATATATATTTGAATGTCCAATGAACATTTGTCTGTCTGTCTACGTATACATGCAGATTAGGACTTTTCAGTTCTTCTGTTTGAAGTTTCACAAAAACAATTCCAGATAGCCATGAATTTCTATTTATCGAAGTAAAGTCAGTGCCGTGCATAGTACTAGACTTTGTGTGTTGACTACTTTCACAATTGTGCCGGTGCCATCTATTTTCTGCATGTTGAACAAGCGCACAGACAAATTAAATGTACGAGTTTGGAACGTTTCAATTTCATGCTAAGTATAATATGTCCAATGTACCACAGTTTTCCGTGAAGGATATACATATGCATGGCATCTACTCCTAAAGCAGGTTATATAAAGTAGCAATTATGCTGATCGCTTAACAAGAGATTAGCTAGCAGTTGGCTATTGCTTACCATGGCCTGCTTTAAGGACACTACATGTCAGTACTCCTACAAAGCTTCTTAGGCTACCACCTATCCCATGCCGACTCTGCAACACCGTCCTGATCATACTCTTGGTTATGTGCTCCCTGCTTTCCTTGTCCCACGCAAAATCATGCCAATCCTCCCACTCCAATCTGGATCCGAGGGATCCTGGACTTGCCAGGAAAATTGTTACCTACGATCGAGTGAATGAGGGCTTCCTGTTCCGCACGGATTCAGGCACCTTACTATCTGATAGGCGTACAGTCAGCTCGTAAATAAATACTAGTCTTTCAGAGTTCCCTGAGTTGTACCTTCCATGGGGATATATCTGGTACGAGGCTACATTCAGGCTCAGCTTCAACATGAGCGTCTACTGCGAGCCGAAGAACCATACGTCAGTATGTCGTAGCCTGGTGGTGGCCATCTTGCCCGCTTTCGTTGTTGATATCAACCCTCCTCCGAATAAACCCATGGCTATACACACCTGGTTCCCTGCAGATGGGTTCTTGTAGATGGCCTGTTTATGGTGTAAGCACTGGTTGTGTACAGATTGATTTAGATGCAGTGAGGGATGATAATACTTCTGTACTAGAATCTTTCATCGTTTACGACCCTCTTGGGAAACGATTGTCAGTCAGCCTTGGCGACTCTGCACGGAACCCACAGGCTCCGTACGTCGTAGCGTCCTCCGTGGCCCTCGACTTGAGCGAAATACTAGCGGGGAACCAGGTAGGCCAGATTGGTCTTCTCCTCGATCGGGCAGCTCGATCAGTTGCAGACCTGGAACCTGCCAGTCGATTGGCCTCTCCCAAGGACGGCTCGCAAAAGCGGGTCATCATATTGTCCTCGGTGTTGGGTTCGGTCGCTGCGACTACC
>BCLH01002973.1:10571-34948 GCA_001602315.1 Zoysia pacifica
TATCACTTTCATCGTCTTGTTTGATCTCAATTTCCTGCAAAATGTTAGATGCAATATGAGGTACAGTAGAAAACTCCTCCTCCAAAGAATGTTCATCACAACTAGACATAGATTTCAAAGATGTATCAATAAAAAAAATTTCATAAAAATTTTAACATCACTCCATGTCAGAGGATATTTTTTTGTTATATAGAAATGTTGCCACAAAGTTAAAGCATAATCAACTAATACATGACCAACATTCAAAAGCTTTCTCCTTTCACTCATACGACATTCTCCAAATAGATTATCCATATCATTTTTCCAAACAATATATTTAGTAAAATCTAAACCATCATATAAAGGAAGAGATGAAAGAATATAGTTACTCGTGGAAAGACATGATGTAGCAATTGTCTAAAATTTATGCGTCTTTAGATTATGTGCAACATGTCTTTGTGGTAGATTACATCTCGCAAAGTTTGTTGCAATATTATTGTATTCACCTACTTTTCATTCGTCATGGTTAGAAATAGCATATGAATAGCAAAAATATTATTCCTGCAACTACAATGAGTGTGTGGTGAAAATTCCGCAAAAGGAAACGACTTACCGAGCTCTTGCAAGATTCTTACCAAAGCAAAGCCAAGGATGGTGCAACCAGTGGCAGGAGAAACCAGGGATCGTACTTCTAAAATTACAGGGTCAAATATAGTGCCGATACGAGGTATATATGTGGAGCTTGGAGGGCTGAAATAATGATTAGTGAAACACAATTCTATATTACAGATAGTAATATTGAATAAGTGTTCTAAGTATTATGTTCTAGTTGCTGGCCCAATCTTATTAAATGTTCTAGATGTTACAAGAATATGAGTGAAGATATCAAAGGGCAGCAACAATACAAATGATAAGGCTCCAGAAATCCGCAAAATATTCAGCACTTGAAAAATCAGCGAAGGTTAATTTCCGGCTTCTTGGTCTTCAAAATTTTTTTATTTTTATTTTACTTTTTGGATACTTTTCCCTAAACTAGAAGCACAAAAGATGATACATGACCAAATTTTAGATCAATATCATAAAAGATGTGGCCTCGAGAAAATCTTGAATTTTTGTTAAATAAGTGCTAAAACTTCGGAGCGTGAAAACAGACACTTCTGTTATGAATTTGTTGAATCTAGGATCGTGGGAGCATGGAAAATTTTCTGTAGATATCCAAAAAGTACTTATATGAACGAAAGTTATGACTATTTTAATGATGGATCTCCGAATCACATTTGTTTGAAAGGCTGAAAACAGATTCGGATTTCAAATTGGATGTGAATTTTGTGGACGATTTTTGTGGATGATTGAGCAGCGGATAAATATGGAGATGTGGATATACGAAGCGTGGATATTGATGTGTACGTGGTTCCCCAATCTTCTGTCAGGCGTGATAACTCTCGATTTGGCGGAGATGCGACACACAATCGATCCGGCCTTAAATCAACACGATTCGAACCCCGCAATTGCAGCACCACTTCTTCTCTGGTTATCAACCGTGCACACACGATTGACCTCGCCGAGAAGGCTAATCACTGCCTGCGAATCGAAGAACAGAAGCAAGAACAAGGAAGAACACAACTCACTTGCAAAATCTGGATTGAATCAAGAAGTTAGATAGCTAACGAGCCGTCAAACGGTGAAACTGTTTGGAAACAGGAGAAAACTAATCAAAACCTATCTCTAGTGAGGGCGGCTACTGAATTTATAGAGTTTAGGTCGACCTTAGGGGCAAACCCTAATAGTAATAGGCCTAGAAAAGATACAAGGCCCAAAGGCCAAAAGATAGAGTCACAGCACTCGTGCAGTTTTTGGACGTCATCTTGTTTCAATGATTTCTGCTGATTTCTGTCGAATTTGGAGATGAGACTAGTGCCGTTGGAAAGGTTATCTTGTTAGCTTTCGAATAGTATCTAGAACGTCCAAAACAGAGCTCGTATGAGACTAGGGCATCCGTTTTAGTGTATACTACTCTTGGAGCCCGAGTCTGACTCGAACCCTAGTTTTTTTTTATCTCCTCTGGGGTCGAACGTGAGGTTCTTATCTTGAGCATCTCCAAGTCCTTTTTCATGCTTTCCTTGACTCTCTCTAATGTTTCTAATTATAACAAAGTTATTAGGTAGCAATCTATTCTCAAAGAAAAACATGTGTTTAAGAACGAGCTCACCTCTAATCTCAACTGTCGTACGTGAGTTCCTTCAATATTAATTTGAGGACTCTTATATGTATCTAAAAGAGTGATGTGCTCATCAAGCTCACCTCTAATCTCAACTGTCGTGCGTGAGTTCCATCAATACTAATTTGATGACTCTTATATGTATCTAAAGAAGTGATGTCCTCATCATGTTTGGCGCAAAAACACAAGGTTCGTAATCCACGCCCGATCCGATGCATTTAATGCACCTGCGGGGCCAATTATTGCCGATTTTTGAACATGACAAAACGTGATATACATACCCAAACTTGGTTTTTGGGTGCAATGGAGCGGATTTGACATGTTAGACGAAAAACACAAGTTTTATAATCGGCGCCGAACTGGTGCATTTAATGCACTGGTGAGACCTGTTTTCGCGCCGATTTTTTAAGGTGACCAAAACATGATATACATACCCAAAAAATGATTTTGGGTGCAATGGAGTGGATTGGAAATGTTTGGTGCCAGAACACAAGTTTCAAAATCGGCACCGAACCGGTGCATTTAATGCACCTGTAAGGCCTGTTTTCGCGCCAATTTTTGAAGGTAACTAAAACATGATATACATACCCAAACTTCGATTTTGGGTGTAATGCAGTGGATTGAACATATTTGGCGCAAGAACTCAAGTTTCAAAATCGGCGCCCGTACCGGTGCATTTAATGCACCTGTGGGCCCGTTTTCATGCCGGTTTTTGAAGGTGACCAAACATTCATACCCAAATTTGGTTTTTGAGTCTAATGGAGTGGATTGGACATGTTCGACGCAAAAACACAAGTTTTGTAAGAGGAGCCCGAATCGGTGCATTTAATGCACCTGTGGGGCTGATTTTCGCGTCGATTTTTGAATGTGGCCAAAAGATGATATACATACCCATACTTGGTTTTTCGGTGTAACAGAGTGGATTGGACATGTTTCGCGTGAAAACCCACGTTTCATAATCGACGCACAAACCGATGCATTTAATGCACCTGTGAGGCGCGTTTTCATGCTGGTTTTTGAATGTGACCATAACATGATATACATCCCAAATTTGGTTTTTGAGTGTAATGGAGTGGATTGGACATGATTGGGCGCATTTAATGCACTTGTGAGGCCGGTTTTCGTGCCGGTTTTTGAAGGTGACCAAGACACGATATACATACCCAAACTTAATTTTTGGATGTAATAGAGTGCATTGGACATGTTTGGCGCAAGAACATGAGTTTCATAATTGACATCGAACCGCTGCATTTAATGCACCTGTGGAGCGCTTTTTGCGCGGATTTTTGATGGTGACCAAAACATGATATACGTACCCAAACCTGGTTTTTGGGTGTAATGGAGTGGATTAGACCTGTTTGCCGTGAAAACAGACGTTTCATAATCGGCGCACGAACCGGTGCATTTAATGCACTTGTGGGACCCGTTTTCGCATCAATTTTTTAATGTGACCAAAACATGATATACATACCCAAACATAGTTTTTGTGTGTAATGCAGTGGATTGGAGAAGTTTGGTGCAAAAATACAAGTTTCACAATCGACGCACGAACCGGTGCATTTAATGCATCTGTGAGGCCCGTTTTCATGCCGGTTTTTGCATGTGACCAAAACATGATATACATACCCAAATTTGGTTTTTCAGTGTAATGGAGTGGATTGGACATGATCGAGCGCATTTAACGCACTTGTGCGGCCGGTTTTCGTGCCGGTTTTTGAAGGTGACCAAGACATGATATACATATCCAAACTTAGTTTTTGGACGGAATGGAGTGCATTGGACATGTTTGGGGCGCAAAAACATGAGTTTCATAATCGACACCGAACCGATGCATTTAATGCACTTATGGAGCTCTTTTTGCGTCGATTTTTGAAGGTGACTCAAACATGATATACATCCTCAAACCTAGTTTTTGGGTGTAATGGAGTGGAATGGACATGTTTGCCGTGAAAACACACGTTTCATACTCGACGCACGAACCGGTGCATTTAATGCACCTGTGAGGCCTGTTTTCATGCCGGTTTTTGAAGGTGACCAAAACAATATATACATACCCAAACTTGGTGTTTGGGTGTAATGGAGTGGTTTGGACATGTTTGACGCGAAAACACAAGTTTCATAATCGGCGCCTAAACCGGTGCATTTTTGACGGCCACCAAAATGTGATATACATACTCGAACTTGGTTTTTGGGTGTAATGCAGTGGATTGGACATGTTTGACGCAAAAACACAAGTTTCATAATCGACGTCCGATCGAGTGCATATAATGCACCCCATGGGGCAGGTTTCCGTGTCGATTCTTGAAGGTGACTAAAACATGATATATATACCCAAGCTTAGTTTTTGGATGTAATGGAGTGGATTGGACATATTTAACTCCAAAACACAAATTTCAAAATCGACACCGAACCGATGCATTTAATGCACCTGTGGAGCTCTTTTTGCGTCAATTTTTTATGGTGACCAAAGCAAGATATACGTACTCAAACCTGGTTTTTGGGTGTAATGGAGTGGAATGGACATGTTTGCCGTGAAAACACACGTTTCATTATCGGCGCACGAACCGGTGCATTTAATGCACTAGTGGGGCCTGTTTTCGCGCCGATTTTTTAATGTAACCAAAACTTGATATACATACCCAAACATAGTTTTTGGGTGTAATGGAAGGGATTGGACAAGTTTGACGTGAAAACACTATTTTCATAATCGACGCACGAATCGGTGCATTTAATGCAACTGTGGGGCCCGTTTTCATGTCGGTTTTTGAATGTCAGCAAAACATGATATACATACCCAAATTTTGTTTTTCAGTGTAATGGAGTGGATGGGACATGATCGGGTGCATTTAAGGCACTTGTGGGCCGGTTTTCGTGTCGGTTTTTGAAGGTGACCAAGACATGATATACGTACCCAAACTTAGTTTTTGAATGTAATGGAGTGCATTGGACATATTTGGGGCGCAAAAACATGAGTTTCATAATCGACATCGAACAGATGCATTTAGTGCACCTGTGGAGCTCTTTTTGCGCCGATTTTTGATGGTGACCCAAACATGATATACATACCCAAACCTGGTTTTTGAGTGTAATGGAGTGGAATGGACATGTTTGCCGTGAAAACACTCGTTTCAGAATCGGCGCACGAACCGGTGCATTTAAATGCACTTGTTAGGCCCGTTTTTGTGCTGATTTTTTAATGTGACCAAAACATGATATACATACCCAAACTTAGTTTTTGAGTGGAATGGAGTCGATTGGACAAGTTTCATAATCGACACACGAACCGGAGCATTTATTGCACCTGTGGGGACCATTTTCACGTCGGTTTTTGAAGGTGACCAAAATGTGAAATACATACCCAAATTTGGTTTTTGAGTCTAATGGAGTGGATTGGACATGTTTGGCGTAAAAACACAAGTTTCGTAATCGACACCCGAACAGGTGCATTTAATGCACTTGTGGGGCCGGTATCAGTGCTGATTTTGGAAGGTGACCATGACATGATATACATACACTAACTTAGTTTTTGGCTGTAATGGAGTGCATTAGACATGTTTGGCGCAAAAAAACGAGTTTCATAATTGGCGCCAGATCGGTTGCATTTAATGCACCTATGGGGCTGGTTTCCATGCCAGTTTTTGAAGTTGACCAAGACATGATATACATACCCAAACCTGGTTTTTGGGTGTAATGGAGTGGAATAGACATGTTTGGCACGAAAACACAAGTTTCATAATCAACGCCGAGCCGGTGTATTTAATGCATATGTGGGGCCTGTTTTCACGCCGATTTTTGAATGTGACAAAAACATGGTATACATATGCAAACTTCGATTTTGGGTGTAATGGAGTCGATTGGACATGTTTGGCGCCAGAACGCATGTTTCGAAATCGGCACCGAACCGGTGCATTTATTGCACCTATGAGGCCTGTTTTTACGCCGATTTTTGAAGGTAACGAAAACATGATATACATACCCAAACTTCGATTTTGGGTGTAATGCAGTAGAATGAACATGTTTGACACAAGAACATAAATTTCGAAATCGCGCCCGAACAGGTGCCTTTAATGCACTTGCGGGCCCGTTTTCATGCCGGTTTTTGAAGGTGACCAAAACAAGATATACATACCCAAATTTGGTTTTTGGGTATAACGGCGGGGATTGGACATGTTTGGCGCGAAGCAGAAGTTTCATAATCGAAGCACGAACCGATGCATTTAATGCACGTGTGAGGCCTGTTTTTGAACGATTTTTGAAGGTGACCAAAACCTGATTTACATACCCAAACTTGTATTTTGGGTGTAATGGAGTGGATTGGACACGTTTGGCGCAAGAACACAAGTTTCAAAATCAGCAACTGGACCGGTGCATTTTATGCACTTATGGGGCCCGTTTTCGTGCCGATTTTGAAGGTGACCAAAACATGATATACATACCAAACTTGGTGTTTGGGTGTAATGGAGTGGATTGGACATGTTTGACGCGAAAACACAAGTTTCATAATCGGCGCCTAAACCGGCGCATTTATTGCACCTGTGGAGCACTCGCGCCAATTTTTTACGGCAACCAAAATGTGATATACATACTCGAACTTGGTTTTTGGGTGTAATACAGTGGATTGGACATGTTTGACGCAAAAACACAAGTTTCATAATCGACGTCCGATCGGGTGCATATAATGCACCAAGTGGGGCAGGTTTCCGTGTCGATTCTTGAAGGTGTCTAAAATATGATACATATACCCAAACTTGGTTTTTGGATGAAATGGAGTGCATTGAACATATTTGGCGCAAAAACACAAGTTTCATAATCCACACCGAACCGATGCATTTAATGCACCTGTGGAGCTCATTTTACGCCGATTTTTTATGGTGAACAAAACATGATATACATACCCAAACCTAGTTTTTGGGTGTAATGGAGGGGACTGGACAAGTTTGGCGTGAAAACACAATTTTCATAATCGACGCACGAACCGGTGCTTTTAATGCATCTGTGGGGCCTGTTTTCATGCCGGTTTTTGAATGTGACTAAAACATGATATACATACCCAAATTTGGTTTTTGAGTCTAATGGAGTGGATTGGACATATTTGGCACAAAAACACAAGTTTCAAAATCGAAGCCCGCATCGGTGCAATTAATGCACCTGTGGGGCCGATTTTTGCGCCGATTTTTGACGTGTCCAAAACATGATATGGTTTTTGGATGTAACAGAGTGGATTAGATAGGTTTCACGCAAAAACACACGTTTCATAATCGACGAACAAACCAGTGCATTCAATGCATCTGTGGGGCCCGTTTTCATGCCGGTTTCTGAAGGTGACCAAACCATGATATACATACACAAACTTGGTTTTTGAGTGTACTGGAGTGGATTGGACTTGTTTGGCGCAAAAACACAAGTTTCATAATCGACGCCCGATCGGTTGCATTTAATGCACCTATGGGGCCGGCTTCCATGCCGATTTTTGAAGGTGACCAAGACATGATATACATACCCAACTTAGTTTTTGGCTGTAATGGAGTGCATTGGACATGTTTGGCGCAAAAACCCGAGTTTCATAATCGACGCCAGATCGGTTGCATTTAATGCACCTGCGGGGTCGATTTCCGTGCCGGTTTTTGAAGTTGACCAAGACATGATATACATACCCAAACTTTGTTTTTGGATGTAATGGAGTGCATTAGACTTGTTTGGCGCAAAAACTCGAGTTTCATAATCGACACCGAACCGATGCATTTAATGCACCTGTGGGGCAGTTGTTGCACTGATTTTTGAAGTTGGGCAGAACATGAATACATACCCCAACTTGGGTTTTGGGTGTAATGGAGTGGAATGGACATGTTTGGCGCGAAAACACAAGTTTCATAATCGACATCGAGCCGGTGCATTTAATGCATATGTGGGGCCTGTTTCTCGCCGATTTTTGAACGTGACCAAAACTTGATATATATACGCAAACTTTGATTTTGGGTGTAGTGGAGTGGATTGGACATGTTTGGCGCCAGAACGCATGTTTCGAAATCGGCACCGAACCGGTGCATTTAAAGCACCGGTGAGGCTTGTTTTCGCGCCGATTTTTGAATGTAACCAAAACATGATATACATACCCAAACTTCGATTTTGGGTGTAATGCATTGGAATGAACATGTTTGGTGCAAGAACACAAGTTTTGAAATCGGCGCCTGAACCGGTGCATTTAATGCACCGGTGGGGCCCGTTTTCATCCTGGTTTTTGAAGGTGACCAAAACAAGATATAGATACCGAAATTTGGTTTTTGGGTGTAACAGAGGGGATTGGACCTGTTTGGCATGAAAGCAGAAGTTTCATAATCGAAGCACGAACCGATGCATTTATGGCACATGCGGGGCCTGTTTTCGACCGATTTTTGAAGGTGACCAAAACCTGATATACATACCCAAACTTGTATTTTGGGTGTAATGGAGTGGATTGGAAACGTTTGGCGCAAGAACACATGTTTCAAAATCAGCAACTAGACCAGTGCATTTTATGCACCTGTGGGGCCCGTTTTCGTGCCTATTTTGTAGCTAACCAAAACAGGATATACAGACCAAACATGGTGTTTGGGTGTAATGGAGTGGATTGGACATGTTTGACTCGAAACTCAAGTTTCACAAACAGGTTGATGTAATATAGTGGATTAGACATGTTCGGCGCGAAAACATAAGTTTCATAATCGGCGCTGGAACTGGTGCATTTAATGCAGCTGTGGGGCCTGTTTTCGATTTTTGAATATGTCCAAAACATAATATAGATACCCAAACTTGATTTTTGGGTGGATTAGAATGTATTGGATATATTTAGAGCGAAAACACAAGTTTCATATTTGGCACTCGCACTGGTGCATTTAATGCACCTGTGGGGCCAATTTTTTCGCCGATTTTTGAAGGTGGTCCAAACATGATATACATATCCAAACTTAGTTTCTGGGTGTAACGGACTGTATTGGACATGTTTTCGTGAAAACATATGTTTCGTAATCGCTGCACGAACAGACGCATTTAATGCACTTGTGGGGCCAATTTTCACGTCGATTTTTGAAGGTGACCAAAACATGATATACGTACCCGAACTTGGTTTCTGGGTGTAATGGAGTGGATTGGACATGTTTGACACGAAAATACAAGTTTCATAATCGGCGTCTGAACCGATGCATTTAATGCACCTGTGGGGGCCGTTTTTGATTTTTGAATGTCTCCAAAACATGATATACATACCCAAACTTGATTTTTGGGTGGATTAGAATGTATTGGATATGTTTGGAGTGAAAACACAAGTTTCATAATCGGCACCCGCACTGGTGCATCTAATGCACCTGTGGGCCCAATTTTTTCGCCGATTTTTGAAGGTGGTCAAAACATGATATACATACCCAAACTTGATTTTTGGGGTGTAACAGACTATATTGGACATGTTTTCGCGAAAACATATGTTTCGTAATCGCCGCACGAACAGATGCATTTAATGCACTTGTGGGGTCAACTTTCGTGTCGATTTTTGAAAGTGACCAAAACAGGATATACATACCCAAACTTAGTTTGTGGGTGTAATGGAGTGGATTGGACATGTTTGGTGCGAAAATACAAGTTTTATAATCGGCGCACAAACAGGTGCATTAAGGCCAGTTTTGCGCCGATTTTTAAAGGTGACCAAAACATGTATACATACCCAAAATTGGTTTTTGGGGTAATGGAGTGAATTGGACATATTTCGCACGCAAACACAAGTTTCATAATCAGCACCCGAATCGATGCATTTAAAGCACCTCTAGAGCCCGTTTTCGCGCCGATTTTTGAACGTGGCCAAAACATGATATACATACCGAAAGTTTATTTTTGGGTGTAATGGAGTGGATTGGACATGTTTGGCATAAAAACACAAGTTTCATAATTGGTGTCGAATCGGTGCATTTAATGCACTTATGGGGTTCATTTTCACGCTGGTTTTTTGAAGGTGACCAAAATATGGTATACATTTCTAAACTAAGATTTTGGGTGTAATTGAATGGATTGGACTTGTTTGGGGCAAGAACACAAGTTTCAAAATCGACACCGAACCGGTGCATTTAATGCACCTGTGAGACTGTTTTTCACGTCGATATTTGAAGAGGACCATAACATGATATAAATACCCAAACATGGATTTTGGGTGTAATGGAGTGCATTGGACATGTTCGGTGCAAGAACACGAGTTTCAAAATCGGCATCAAACCGGTGCATTTAATACACCTCTGGGGTCGATTTTTGATTTTTAAAGGTGACCAAAAAAAGATATACATACCCTATCTTTGTTTTTGGATGTAACCGAGTGGATTGAACATGTTTGACGCGAAAACACAAGTTTCAAAATCGGCGGATGAATAGGTGCATTTAATGCACGTGGGGGGGTTAGTTTTTGCGTCGATTTTTGAGGGTGACCAAAACATGATATACATACCCAAACTTAGTTTTTGGGTGTAATGGATTGGATTGGACATGTTTGGTGCAAAAACACATGTTTCATATTCGACACTCGAACCGGTGTATTTAATGCACCTGTGGGGCTCGTTTTCGCGTCAATTTTTGAAGGCAACAAAAATATGATGTACAAACCCAAACTTGGTTTTTTGATGTAATAGAGTGGATTAGACATGTTTGGTGCGACAACACAAGTTTAAAAATCGGCACCGAACCAGTGCATTTAATACACCTTTGGGCCGGTTTTCACTAATTTTTGGTGTGACAAAAAAATGATATACATACGCAAACCTGTTTTTCGGTGTACTGAAGTGGATTGGACTTGTATGGCCCGAAAAAACAAGTTTTATAATCGGTGCCCGATCCTGTGCATTTAATGGACCTGTGAGTAGTAAGTTTTAGAGATGAGCAAAATTTGAATTTCAGAATTGAGACCATTCATAAACCTATTAATTTTATCTTCCCGGCATTCATCTAAGCCACCAAAAATGATACAAACCATAAAGTCATGAAAGTATTCTTGAACAGTCATACTATTCTGCTTCAAGTTGTCTAATTTGGTACGCAAATGATCCACATAAAATACAGGAATAAAGACATCTCTAAAATGACATTTGAAGTCTTTCCAAGATTTAGAACTTTATTGTGCCTACAAATGTATTTCCATTTTAGCAAAGCACTTTCAGTCAAAACACTCGAGGCAATGCGAAATTTTTTCGTTTTTTGACAAGTCATGTGCATCAAATTCTTTATCTACATTTAGTTCCCAATCAATGTATGCATGAGGATCAAATTTCCCTTTAAACGAATGTATTGACGAACTGATGACTTGCAAAATATCATCCTTTACCTTATGTTGAAGCATCTGCACATCTAGGTGAGGGTGTAAACCACCAGCTCCTTTTTTCTTGATTGTGCCTATCATGGTTAGTAAAAAGCAAAACAAATTGACAACGAGCTAGGGTTTGTTCAACTCGATTTCCCTCAAGCTTGCACCAAGTTCTTACCAAACCAGCAGGGGTGATTTGTAATCAACGATGTCAACCTGCAAAGATTGGTGGAGCGATTGCCAGGGATACAAAACCTGTTTGCTGTAGTAATCTGTGGAGCTTGGACAATTTCAATTTGTAGCAAGGATTAGCACAATCAAATCAGCAAATGCAAAATTGAATAAGAGTTCAACAACGGTATGGTGCTGGTACTAGGCTAAACCCTGCTAGAGATGCGAGCCTTGACACAAAGATAGTCCAACAAATGATACAAAAGGCTCAGGATAGTAGCAACTAAAACACGCAGCACTTCTCTCTTTTTTTTCAATTCTTTGACTTTCTTTTTTTGCAACTTCTCTCTTTTTTCCTTTTATTTTCTTTTCTATTCTTTTTCTCTCCCTCTATTTTTTTGTGATGGAATAAAAATAGAGATGAACAAAAGTGCAGCTAGCAGATAGCAGATCACAGATCTCTTTTGCAATTGCGACACGCTCGGGTGGTATTTTATGGCAAGTGTGGATCCATTGAAAAGATAACATAGAGATCTTTCCAGGTTGTATAAAAATGTGCCAAACAAACAATAGATCACAGAGATATGGTTGTTTTATTCCGCACCAAAATCTGATAACCGAATCTGTTATTTGCAACAAACTCAGATCTGGATTGATTTCTTCCTTCTATTGTAAATATGAGCTAGGAACGCGACAAGAACTCGAAGCTCTAATGGATTAAACGCAAAGACCAGCAACACGACACGATGAAGCAACCAGAAATTCAATAACGCAAATTACTGAAAATAGTGATGCACAGGCTCAAATGGTATAGGACAGCGGAATGATTCAATATTTTTTTGTATGGCTTTTATGTGGACAGTGGGAAAATAAATGAAACGATAAACGAGATAGGATAAATCTCATCGAACAACCTGAGAAGTTGATACCACTTGATAGGACTTGAGGTGCCTGATCTTTCGGTGAGGTGATAACTATCGATTTGGTGGAGTCGACCCTCACGGTCCGACTACAAACGAACAGGTCGTGTGTGCGTTAGCAATTGCAGAACCAACTTCGAGTGGTTATTGACCGTGCTGGACAGCAAGATCAACCTGATCACGAAGATCAATTCCTGAAAGCAATCGAAGAACAAGCAAGAACAAGATGTGGCAAACCAGGAATCTCTCACAATATGGGGTTCTCAAAGCTGTCTAACAGGTGGTCGTTGGACCCAACAGAAGATCAGAATGTTTGCATAGGAGCTAAACTATAACAAAAGAAAACCCAAGTCTTTTTGGTGGCGGCTGGGACCTTTAAATAAGGTGGAGGACGACCAGAGGGTGCTGGGGTCGTCCTCAAACCCTACGACGCGCCCCTAATGGGCTCAACTTGATAGACGGGCCATCGGCCCAAGTTGGGGTGATGCAGCACCTTCTGAATTGGAATGACAATTGCTGCTGACTCAGATGTGTTATAAATGTGATGCTAGATCCATTCGAAAGTAGACTTGATGAGCTTTCCAGAATGTACTTAAACACCCAAATTGGATTCCATATGAAGTCGTGCCTTCTGTTGCAAGTTTGTACTGTTTTGCAGTCCGAATCCTGCATATGTGAATATTTCCATTGACGTCCTCATCAGAGTATATGATGTCCACATCATCCTTACCCACTCGAATTAGAGTCGTCCTCGACTCAAGTTCAGAACGTAAAAGTGCCACTCTAATATGCCCTCGTGAAATCATAATGGGCGAAGGCCATGGAAGTATGTATGTGGTCTCATCAGAACCAGTGTATTTAATGCACCTTTGGGCAAATTTTCGCACCAATTTTTGAAGGTGTCAAAAGATGATATACAAATGCAAACTGGTTTTTTCAGTGTAATGGAGTGGATTGGACTTGTTTGGAGCGAAAAAACAAGTTTTTATAATCGGTGCCCGAACCGGTGCAATTAATGGACCTGTGGGACCCGTTTTCGCGCCGATTTTTGAACATGACCAAAACATGATAGACACACTCAAACTTTGTTTTTGGGTGTAATGGAGTAGATTGCACATATTTGGCCTAAGAACACAGGTTTCATCATCGGCGACGTACCGGTGCATTTAATGTACTTGTGGCGCTCGTTTTCGCGTCGCTTTTTCAAGGTGACCAAAACATGATACACGTACAAAAACTTGGATTTTGGGTATAATGGAGTGGATTGGACATGTTTGACACGAAAACACGAATTTCATAATCGACGCACGAATAGGTGCATTTAATGCACGTGTGAGGCCAGTTTTCGCGTCGATTTTTGAAGGTGACCAAAACATGATATACATATCCAAACATGGTTTTTGGGTGTAATGGAGTGAATTGGACATGTTTGGTGCAAAAACACAAGATTTATAATCAGCAACGAACTGGTGCATTTTAATGCACCTGTTGGGCCCGTTTTCGCGCTGATTTTTGAAGGCGACCAGAACATGATATACATACCCAAATCTGGTTTTTCGGTATAATGGAGTGGATTGGACATGTTTGGTGCGAAAACACAAGTTTTATAATCGACGCACGAACCGGTGCCTTTAATGCACGTATGGGGCTCGTTTTCATTCTAGTTTTTTGAAGGTGGCCAAATCAAGATATACCAACCCAAACTTGGTTTTTGTGTGTAATGGAGTGGATTGAACATGTTTGACGCAAAAACACAAATTTCGTAATCGGCGCCCGAACCGGTGTATTTAAGGCATCTATGAAGCCGGTTTTCGCGCCGGTTCTTGAAGGTGACTGAAACATGATATACGTACCCAAACATGGTTTTTGGATGTAATGAAGTGGATTGAAAATGTTTGGCGCAAAAGCACAAGTTTCATAATCGACACCGAACTGGTGCATTTAATGCACCTGTGGGGCCGATTTTCGCGTCGATTTTTAAAGGGCACCAAACTATGATATACAAACTCAAAGATGGTTTTTGAGTGTAGTAGAGTGGATTGGACATGTTTGGCGCGGAAACAAAAGTATCATAATCGACGCTCGAGCCGGTGCATTTTATGCACCTATATGGCCAGATTTCGTGCCAATTTTTGAAGGTGACTAAAACATGATATACATACGCAAACTTGGTTTTTAGATGTAATGGAGTGGATTGGACATGTTTGGCGCGAAAACACAAGTTTCATAATCGATACCGAACCGGTGCATTTGCTGCACCTGTGGGGCTCATTTTCGCGTCGATTTTCGAAGGCGACCAAAATATGATATACATACTCAAACATGGTTTTTAGGCCTAATGGGGTGGGTTGTACATGTTTGGCGAGAAAACACAAGTTTCACAATCGGCAGCGAACCGGTGCTTTTAATGCAAATATGGGGCCGGTTTTTCGCCGATTTTTTATGTGACCAAAATATTATATACATACCCAAACTCCTTTTTTGTTGTAATGGAGTGGATTGGACATTTTGACGCGAAAACACAAGTTTCATAATCGACACCGAACCGGTGCATTTAATGCATCGGTAGGACCGGTTTTCCAGTCGATTTTTTATGTGACCGAAACAGGATATACATACCCAAACTTGGTTTTTGGGTGTAACGGAGTAGATTGGACATGTTTGGCATGAAAACACAAGTTTCATGATCGACGCATTGATCGGTGCATTTAATGCACCTGTGGGGCCAGTTTTTCGCGCCGGTTTTTGAAGGTGTCCAAAACATGATATACATACCCAAACTTGGTTTTTCGGTGTAATGGAGTGGATTGGACACGTTTGGTGCGAAAACACAAGTTTCATAATCGACGCACGAACCGGTGCCTTTAATGCACGTACGGGGCTCGTTTTCATTCCGGTTTTGTGAAGGTGGCCAAATCATGATATACCAACCCAAACTTGATTTTTGTGTGTAATGGAGTGGATTGAACATGTTTGGCGCAAAAACACAAGTTTCGTAATCGGCGCCTGAACCGGTGTATTTAAGGCATCTATGAAGCCGGTTTTCGCGCTGGTTCTTGAAGGAGACTGAAACATGATATATGTACCCAAACAAGGTTTTTGGATGTAATGAAGTGCATTGAACCTGTGGGGCCGGTTTTTCGCCCATTTTTTATGTGACCCAAACATGATATACATACTCAAACGTGGTTTTTGCGCCGCGAAAATACAAGTTTCATAATCGGCGCTCGAACCTTTGCATTTAATGCACATGTTGGGCCCGTTTTCGCGTCAATTTTTTATGGCGACCAAAACATGATATACATAACCAAACTTGGTTTTTGTGTGTAATGGAGTGGAATGGACATGTTTGGCGCGAAACACAGGTTTTATAATCGGTGCTTGAACCGGTGCATTTGACGCACCTGTGGGGCCCCTCTTTTATGCCGGTTTTTGAAGGTGACCAAATCATGATATAAATACTCAAACTTGATTTTTGGGTGTAAGGGAGTGGATTGGACATGTTTGGCGCGAAAACACAAGTTTCATAATCGGCGCTCGAACCGTTTCATTTAATGCACCTGTGGGGCCCGTTTTCGCGTCGATTTTTGAAGGCAACCAAAACATGATATACATACGCAAACATGATTTTTGGGTGTAATGAAGTGGATTAGACATGTTTGGCGCAAAAACACAAGTGTCATAATCAGCGCTCGAAACATTGCATTTAATGCACTCGTGAGCCCCGTTTCGCGCCGCTTTTGATAGCGACCCAAACTTGATATAGGTACCCAAACTTGGTTTTTGGGTGTAATGGAGTGGATTAGACATGTTTTGTGGGAAAACACAAGTTTCACAATCGACGCTCAAACCGTTGCATTTATTGCACCTCTGAGGCCAGTTTTTCACCATTTTTTAAGTGACTGAAACATGATATACATATCGAAACTTGGTTTTTTAGTGTATTGGAGTGGATTCGACATGTTTGGCGCGAAAACACATGTTTCATAATCGATGCTCGAACCAGTGCATCTAATGCACCTGTGGGACAGCTTTTCATGTCGATTTTTAAAGGTGACCAAAAGATGATATACATACTCAAACTTGGTTTTTGAGTGTAATGAAGTGGATAGAATATGTTTGCTGCAAAACTACAAGTTTCATAATCGACGCTCGAACTAGTGCATATACCTATGGGTCCGGTTGTTGCGCCGATTTTTTATGTGACCAGAACATGATATACATACCCAAACTTGGTTTTTGTGTGTAATGGAGTGGATTGGACATGTTTGGCGTGAAAACACAAGTTTCATGATCGACGCACTGACCGATGCATTTAACACACCTTTGAGGCCTATTTTTTATGCCGGTTTTTAAAGGCGACCATAACGAGATATACATACCCAAACCTGGTTTTTGGGTGCGATGGAGTGGATTGGACATGTTTGACGCGAAAACACAAGTTTCATAATCGGCGACGAACCGTTGCATTTAATGCACCTGTGGGGCCCCTTTTCGCGCCGATTTTTGAAGCGACCAAAACACGATATACATACCCAAACATGGTTTTTAGGTGTAATGGAGTGGATTGGACATGTTTAGCATGAAAACACAAGTTTCATAATCGGCGCTCGAACCAGTGCATTTTTAATGCACATGTGGGGCCGATTTCGCGTCGATTTTTGAAGGCGACCAAAACATGATATAAATACCCAAACTTGGTTTTTGGGTGTAATGGAGTGGATTGGACATGTTTGGCCGGAAAACACAAGTTTCATGATCGACGCACTGACCGTTGCATTTTACGCACCTGTGGGGCTCGTTTTTTATGTCGTTTTTAAAGAGACCAAAACATGATATACATACCCAAACTTGGTTTTTGGGTGCAATGGAGTGGATTGGACATGTTTGCTGTGAAAACACAAGTTTCATAATCGACGCTCAAACCGATGCATTTAATGCACCTGTGGGGCCCTTTTTTATGCCGGATTTTGAAGGTGACCAATATATGATATATAGACTATAACTTGGTTTTTGAGTGTAGTGGAGTAGATTGAATATGTTTGGTGCGAAAACACAAGTTTCATAATCGACGCTCGAACCAGTGCATAATGCATATGTGGGGCCAATTTCGCGCCGATTTTTGAAGGCGACCAAAACACGATACAAATACCCAAACTTGGTTTTTGGGTGTAATAGAGTGGATTGGACATGTTTGGTGTGAAAACGCAAGTTTCATAATCGAAGCCCCAACCATTGCATTTAATGCACCTGTGGGGCTCGTTTTCGCTGTGCGAAAACACGTAATCGGCGCTCGAACCGTTGCATTTAATGCACCTGTGGGGCCCATTTTTGGACCGATTTTTTAAGGCGACCAAAACATAATATACATACCCAAACTTGGTTTTTTGGTGCAATGGAGTGGATTGGACATGTTTGGTGCAAAAACACAAGTTTCATAATCGGCACTCGAACCGCTGCATTTAATGCACCTCTGAGGCCTGTTTTCGCGTCGATTTTAATGCACCTATGGGGCTCGTTTTAATTCCGGTTTTTTGAAGCCGGCCAAAACATGTTATACCAACGCAAACATGGTTTTTGTGTGTAATGGAGTGGATTGAACATGTTTGGCGTAAAAACACAAGTTTCGTAATCGGCGTCCGAACCGGTGTCTTTAAGGCATCTATGAAGCCAGTTTCCGCGCCGGTTCTCGAAGGTGACTAAAACATGATTTACATACCCAAACTTGGTATTTGGATCTAATGAAGTGGATTGGAAATGTTTGGTGCAAAAACACAAGTTTCATAATCGACAACGAACCAGTGCATTTATTGCCTGTGGGGCCCGTTTTCGCGTCGATTTTTGAAGACGTCCAAAATATGACATACAAACTCAAACTTGGTTTTTGAGTGTCGTGGAGTCGATTGATTATGTTTGGCACGAAAACACAAGTTTCATAATTGGCGCTCGAACCCATGCATTTAATGCACCTGTGGTGCCCGTTTTCGTGCTGATTTTTGAAGGCGACCAAACCATGATATGCATACCCAAACATGGTTTTTAGGTGTATTGGAGTGGATTGGAAATGTTTGGCGTGAAAACACAAGTTTCATAAACGGCAGCGAAACTGTGCATTTTATGCACCTATGGGGCTCATTTTTTATGCCGGATTTTCAAGGCGACCAAAATATGATATACATACCCAAACTTGGTTTTTGAGTGTAGTGGAGTGTATTGAATATGTTTGGCACAAAACCACAAGTTTCATAATCGGCAGCGAGCCGATGCACTTAATGCACCTGTGGGGTCGTTTTCGTGCCGTTTTTGAAGGCGGCCAAAACATGATATACATACCCAAACTTGGTTTTTCGATGTAACGGAGTGGATTGGAGATGTTCGGTGCGAAAACACAAGTTTCATAATCGACACACGAACGGGTGCCTTTAATGCACCTATGGGGCTCGTTTTCATTCCGATTTTTTGAAGGTGGCCAAAACATGATATACCAACCCAAACATGGTTTTTGTATGTAATGGAGTGGATTGCACATGTTTGGCCCAAAAATACAAGTTTCGTAAGCGGCGCCCGAACCGATGTATTTAAGGCATCTATGAAGCCGGTTTCCGCGTCGGTTCTTGAAGGTGACTAAAACATGATATACGTACCCAAACTTGATTTTTAGATGTAATAAAGTGGATTGCAAATGTTTGACACGAAAACACAAGTTTCACAATCGGCAGCGAACCGGTGCTTTTAATGCGCCTGTGGGGAAGGTTTTTCGCCGATTTTTTATGTGACCAAAACATGATATACGTACTCAAACTAGGTTTTTGAGTGTAGTGGAGTGGATTGGACATGTGTGGCGTGAAAACACAAGATTCTTAATCGGCACTCGAACTGGTGCATTTAATGCACATGTGGGGCCGATTTTCCGTCGATTTTTGAAGGTGACCAAAATATGATATAAATACCCAAGCTTAGTTTTTTGGTGTAATGAAGTGGATTGGACATGTTTGACGCGAAAACACAAGTTTCATAATCGACGCTCGAACCGTTGCATTTAATTCACCTGTGGGGCCTGTTTTCGCGCCGCGAGAACACATGTTTCATAATCCACGCTCGAACTGTTGCATTTAATGCTCCTGTGGGGCCCGTTTTCATGTCGAATTTTGAAGGCGACCAAAACACGATATACATACCCAAACATGGTTTTTAGGTGTAATGGAGTGGATTGGACATGTTTGGTGCGAAAACACAAGTTTCATAATCGGCAGCGAACCGGTGCATTTAGTGCAGCTGTTGGGCCTGTTTTCGCGCCGATTTTTGAAGGCGACTAAAACATGATATACATACAAAAACTTGGTTTTTCGGTGTAATGGAGTGGATTGGATATGTTTGGCACGAAAACTCAAGTTTGATAATCGACGCTCGAACCGGTGCCTTTAATGCACCTATGGGGCTTGTTTTCATTTCGGATTTCTGAAGGAGGCCAGAAGAGGTATACCAACCCAAACTTGTTTTTTGTGTGTAATGTAGTGGATTAAACATGTAGGGCGCAAAAACACAAGTTTTGTAAGCGGCGCCCGAACCGGTGCATTTAAGGTATCTATGAAGCCAATTTCCGCGCGGGTTCTTGAAGGTGACTAAAACATGATATACATTCTCAAACTTGGTTTTTGGATGGAATGAAGTGGATTGGAAATCTTTGGCGCAAAAACAGAAGTTTCATAATCGACAGCGAACCGGTGCATTTATTCCACTTGTGGGGTCGGTTTTCGCGTCGATTTCTGAAGGTGTCCAAAACATGACATACAAACTCAAACTTTGTTTTTGAGTGTCGTGGAGTGGATTGAATATGTTTGGTGCGAAAACACAAGTTTCATAATTGGCGCTCGAACCTTTGCATTTAATGCACCTGTGGGGCCGGTTGTTGCGCTGTTTTTGATGTGACCAAAACATGATATATGTACCCAAACTTGGTTTTTGGGTGTAATAGAGTGTATTGGACATGTTTGGTATGAAAACAAAACTTTCATGATCGACCCACTGACCGTTGCATTTTATGCACTTATGGGGCCCGTTTTTTATGCCGTTTTTAAAGGCGACCAAAACTTGATATAAATACCCAAACTTGGTTTTTGGGTGTAATGGAGTGGATTGGACATGTTTGGCGTGAAAACACAAGTTTCATAATCGGCAGCGAACCGGTGCATTTAATGCACCTGTGAGGCCCGTTTTTATGTCGGTTTTTAAAGACGACCAAAACATGATATACATACCCAAACATGGTTTTTGGGTGCAATGGAGTGGATTGGACATCACAGGCGCAAAAACACAAGTTTCATAATCGGCAGGGAACCTGGGCATTCAATGCACCTGTGGGGCCAGTTTTTTATGCCGGATTTTGTAGGCGACCAAAATATGATATACATACCCAAACTTAGTTTTTGAGTGTAGTGGAGTGGATTGGACATGTTCGGTGAGAAAACACAAGTTTCATAATCAACGCATGAACCGGTGCCTTTGATGCACCTGTGGGGCCCGATTTCAGGTTTTTTGAACGTGGCCAAAACATGATATACCAACCCAAACTTGGTTTTTGTGTGTAAAGGAGTGGATTGAACATGTTTGGCGCACAAACACAAGTTTCGTAATCGATGCTCGAACCGGTGTATTTAAGGCATCTATGAAGCCGGTTTTCGCGCCGATTCCTGAAGGTGACAAAAACAATATATACGTACCCAAACTTGGTTTTTGGGTGTAATGGTGCAGATTGGATATGTTTGGTGTGAAAACACACGTTTCGTGATCGACGCACTGACCGATGCATTTAATGCACCTGTAGGGCCGCTTTTTCGTCCATTTTTTATATGACCAGAACTTGATATACATATTCAAACTTGGTTTTTGAGTGTAGTGGAGTGGATTGGACATGTTTGGCATGAAAACACAACTTTCATAATCAGTGCTCGAACCGGTGCATTTAATGCACCTGTGAGGCCTGATTTCGCGTCGATTTTTAAAGGCGACCAAAATATGATATAAATACCCAAACTTGGTTTTCTGGTGTAATGAAGTGGATTGGACATGTTTGGTGTGAAAACACAAGTTTCATAATCGGTAGGGAACCGAGGCATTCAAGGCACCTGTGGGGCCAGTGTTTTATGCCGGATTTTGAAGGCGACCAAAATATGATATACATACCCAAACTTGGTTTTTGAGTGTAGTGGAGTGGATTGAACATGTTCAGTGCGAAAACACAAGTTTTATAATCAACGCACTTACCGGTGCCTTTGATGCACCTGTGGGGCCTGATTTCATTCAAGTTTTTTGAACGTGGCCAAAACATGATATACCAACTCAAACTTGGTTTTTGAGTGTAGTGGAGTGGATTGAATATGTTTGGCGCGAAAACACTACTTTCATAATCGGCGCTCCAACCGGTGCATTTAATGCACATGTGGGCCCGATTTCGCGTCGATTTTTGAAAGCGACCAAAACATGATATAAATATCCAAACTAGGTTTTTGGGTGTAGTGAAGTGGATCGGACATGTTTGACGCGAAAACACAAGTTTCATAATCGGCACTTGAGCCGTTGCATTTAATGCACTTGTGGGGCCCGTTTTTGCTCCGATTTTTGAAGGCGATCAAAACATGATATGCATACCCAAACTTGGTTTTTAGGTGTACTGAAGTGGATTGGACATGTTTGGCGCGAAAATACAAGTTTCATAATCGGCGCTCGAACCGTTGCATTTAATGCACCTGTGGGGCCCGTTTTTGCACCGCGAGGTCACAAGTTTCAAAATCGACGCTCAAACTGTTGCATTTAATGCACCTGTGGGGCCTGTTTTCGCGCCGATTTTGTAAGGCGATCAAAACATGATATGCATACCTAAACATGATTTTTAGGTGTAATGGAGTGGATTGGACATGTTTGGTGCGAAAACACAAGTTTCATAATCGGGGCTCAAACCGTTGCTTTTAATGCAACTGTGTGTCCTGTTTTCACGCCGCGAGAACACAAGTTTCAAAATCGACGCTTGAACCGTTGCATTTAATGCACCTGTGGGGCCCGTTTTCGCGCCGATTTTTGAAGGCGACTAAAACATGATATACATACCCAAACATGGTTTTTAGGTTAATGGAGTGGATTGGACATGTTTGGCGACAAAACACAAGTTTCATAATCGACAGCGAACCGGTGCATTTAGAGCACCTGTTGGGCCCGTTTTCGCGCCGATTTTTGAAGGTGACCAAAACATGATATAGATAACAAATCTTGGTTTTTGCATGTAATGGAGTGGAATGGACATGTTTGGCGCGAAAACTCAAGTTTCATGATCGACGCACTGACCGTTGCTTTTTATGTACCTGTGGGGCCAGTTTTCATTCTGGTTTTTTGAAGGTGGCCAAAACATGATATACCAACCCAAACTTGGTTTTTGTGTTTAATGGAGTGGATTGAACATGTTTGGCGCAAAAACATAAGTTTTGTAATCGGCGCCCGAACCAGTGTATTTAAGGCATCTACGAAGCCGGTTTTCACGCCGATTATTGAAGGTGAGTAAAAC
Organism: Zoysia pacifica; assembly: GCA_001602315.1. Taxonomy (NCBI): domain Eukaryota; kingdom Viridiplantae; phylum Streptophyta; class Magnoliopsida; order Poales; family Poaceae; genus Zoysia; species Zoysia pacifica. Next base: position 33,725 of record BCLH01002973.1, read on the forward strand.
AAGATATACGAACCTAGACTTGGCTTTTGGTTGTAATGAATTGGATTGGAAATCTTTGGCGCAAAAACACAAGTTTCATAATCGACGGCGAACGGGTGCATTTATTGCACCTGTGGGGTCGGTTTTCGCGTCGATTTTTTAAGGTGTCCAAAACATGACATACGAACTCAAACTTTGTTTCTGAGTGTCGTGGAGTGGATTGAATATGTTTGGCGCAAAAACAGAAGTTTCATAATTGGCACTCGAACCTGTGCATTTAATGCACCTGTGGGGCCGGTTGTTGCGCTGTATTTTATGTGACCAAAACATGATATACATACCCAAACTTGATTTTTGCGTGTACTGGAGTGGATTGGACAAGTTTGGCGTGAAAACACAAGTTTCATGATCGAGGTACTGACCGTTGCATTTTGTGGACCTGTGGGGCCCTTTTTTATGCCGTTTTTAAAGGCGACCAAAACATGATATACATACCCAAAATTTGTTTTTGGGTGCAATGGAGTGGATTGGACAAGTTTGGCGCGAAAACACAAGTTTCATATTCGACAGCGAACCGAGGCATTTAATGCTCCTGTGGGGCCCGTTGTTATGTCGGATTTTAAAGACGACCAAAACATGGTATACATATCCAAACTTGGTTTTTGGGTGTAATGGAGTGGATTAGACATATTTGGCGTGAAAACACAAGTTTCATGATCGACGCACAGACCGTTGCATTTTATGCACCTGTGGGGCCTGTTTTTTATGCCCTTTTTCAAGGTGACCAAAACATGATATACATACCCAAACTTGGTTTTTGAGTGTAGTGGAGTGGATTGAATTTGTTTGGCGCGAAAACACAAGTTTCAAAATCAGCTGCGAACCGGTGCATTTAATGCACCGGTGGGGGCCGTTTTCGCGCCAATTTTTGAAGCCGGCCAAAACATGATATACATACCCAAACTTGGTTTTTCGGTGTAATGGAGTGAATTGGACATGTTCAGTGCGAAAACACAAGTTTCATAGTCGGTGTAAGAACCGGTGCCTTTAACGCACCTATCGGGCTCATTTTCGTTCCGGTTTTTTGAACGTGGCCAAAACATGGTATACCAACCCAAACTTGGTTTTTTGTGTGTAATGGAGTGGATTGAACATGTTTGGTGCAAAAACACAAGTTTCGTAATCGGCGCTCGAACTGGTGTATTTAATGCACCTGTGGGGCCGGTTTTCGCGCCGATTTTTGAA
>BCLH01002975.1:20703-38005 GCA_001602315.1 Zoysia pacifica
GGCTCGATTGCGGTGCGCTGGAGCGACCCGAGTGTAGAATTCTATTGTGTATGTATATATATATAAGCATTTAATTGTTTATTATTTTATTATTCCCTTATAAGTATATAAGTTCATTGTAAATTTTATCGTATTTGACGGGTACCCAAAATCTACCCGCAACCCGTCAAGTGCAGATGCGAATACCCGCGCCGTTGCCATCCCTAGCCGTCCCTGTGTGAGTGTGAATCTCGTTCCCCGCACCGCGGTCCGTGGCGGTGCCATGGGCTCCACCTCTTCGCCGACATGCGCAAACTCCTCGGCGTGCCCAACACGCTCAATGTCACTGTGTCCTATCCGCTCCTCCCGACCGGGTTCCCGGGCCTCGTCCTTTGCTTCTGCAGTCGCGGCTGCTTCTGGGTCAGGTATTTCGCGCCCTTGCTCGCCCGCGACGGGATCACCTGCCGCGCTGCCCTCTACCTTTCCCTCGCTGACACCTGAGCCTCACATGGTCTCCGGCCCACATGTCAGCGAGGAGCAGCGGTGAAGTGTACGGCAGCGGAGAGGTTTCCCGCCCGCCCACATGCTGTTTGATGAAATGTCGCATCTAAAGAACTGCACGTCTGGCAATGTAGTCTCGTAAAATTCACAGCAAATGAAGGTGAAGGGATTCCTAACTTGAAAATAAACCAAGGATTTGTGAACAGCCATCTTGGCAAATTACTGTGTCCCCAATAATGTTCTGCCAATCCCAAAAGAGTGATTTTGATTTAAACGAGAATCGATGACCAATTAAATTGGATGTTTACTGCTAGGGGTGATTAAGTTGGAATAAAATGCTTCAGTGAAAGCTGATATGCACGTGTGCGATCTTCCTGTTTTGTGAAATCTGCCACTTATGGTCACCCCGTACGCAACTAATCTGGTGTACCATGTAGATTGTTTCTTAAAGAATCCATGTGAACGTGTTAACAAGCTCTCTATGTTTGATTCATTTTTACATAATAAATGATTATATGTAACTTGATGAACGCAGTAATTAATCCTAGCTTTGTGAAGATAGGAGGCAGACAAGAAACCAGTAATCTTTGCATGAACGTTGGTGAATTAGCGATCGAGTTAATCTAGTCAGTCGTTGTCAATGGTCTTTCTTTTTGAGCGAGCCAACTGGCTCAAAAAGATCCTCAAAGCAGCAGCAGCATCTCTAGTCAAAGTCCCACATTCGTTTGTCATGCTGAATAAGTAGTTATGGATCAAATCTCTAGTTCATCTAAATATTGTTAATTTTTTCCTCCTATGTACTACTAACTATAGAAGTTAATTTTATATAGTTTTGGACCGAAACTTGAATCTCTAGACACCGTTGTAAAATTTCCTGATACTACTCCGTCTCAAAATAAGTTATGTTTTTTTTATTTTAAAAATAATATTAACCACTCATCTTATTAAAAAATTTATGAAAATATAAAAACAAACTAGTCATGTTTAAAGTAATTTCTAATAATAAAATATTTCACAATAAATAAATATTATTTTTATAATTTTTTATATAAGATGAATGGTTAAAACATTAATGTGTAAAGTCTTGAAATACACTTATTTTAGAACAGAGGGAGTAGTATCAAATTATACATTAAAAAAAAGATAAAGTTTAATTTACTCCTCTCAAGTATAGCCAAAGCCTAAATAACCTTCAACCTAATTTTTGTTTAGTTTATCCCCCACAAAATACTTTTTTATTTCAATTTACCTCTAATATAAAATATCTTTTTTTAAAAAATCATACACAAGCGTAATAAATTTTATGAGATGATGAAGACATCATAACAAATATTAGAAAAGATGTCTTGAATTTTTAATCTTATTTTGCATATAACTTTGTATTCCAAAGATTTATTTAATATTAAATATCTTTCTCTATAAAAAGAAAGATAAAAAATAGCGTATTTTATTAACATGTGCTATGTTGTGTTTTATCACTCAGTAAAATTTAATATTAAAATTATGCTTGTGTATTAAGAAATAAAAAAATCAAATTGCAGCAGAGATAAATTGACTCAAAATTACATTTTAATAGAGTAAAATAAATAAAAATAATAATTTAAAAATATCTAAACAGAAGAGCAAATTAAACTTTATACCACAGAGGCCACAAGCACATGCCACGACCGTGAATCTCTACTCACCGTCGACCTGCCTCCCACACCTGGACGTTGGGATGGTAATTTCACCGGCTGGTACGGGCACTCAGCGAGTTTCGCAATCGACGGCTGCGGGTGTGGGTGACATTTTTCACCCGCAGTACTCGATCTGTACATCCACGGGTGTGGGTGTGAGTTTTATATTTCAGCCATAGGTCACCCAACAAGCACTTGTAATTTTAAGAATATGTTCAAATTATTTCTATTATTAATATTTCAATTGTTTTTAAAAGACTATTGCTTTATATTTGATTGTCAAACTATTATGTATGTAGTTGTATGCACTTGTGTTTGTATTTAGATTAATAATAAAATATATGTGAGCATTTGAATATATTATTTTATTATTCCCATATAAGTTTACTAGTTCATCGCAAATTTTGTCAAATCGACGGACACCCGAAATTCACCCAAAATTCACCAGATGCAGGTACAGGTCTTATTTTCCATTCGAAGAAAATGAATTAAAAATAATGAGGTCCGGATCGAATTAGAATCAGACTCAATTTCTATTATTTTTGAACTAAGATTTAATAAAGACCGAAAAAATTGTGAAAAAATACACAGACCAAGCCCTTTTATCACCCCTATATACGGTTCTTATTTTCCACCTATAATCTTTCTCGTCGCGGGTGAGTTTTACTCCACTCACCCAATTGTCATCTAACTATAATTGACCAAACGGATCGTGCCAGCTAGGCCGGCCTAAGGCACGGTGAAAATGGCTCAGCCTAAGCACGGCACGACTCAAATCTAATCGGGATCGTGCCGGCGCAGAATGAAGCACGGGTCATGCTTGGGCCGGCACCTTGGCTCGACGGGCGGCACGGTCCGACACAAATATAGATTTAACCACAATTAGCTTAATATATATTCAATTTACATATAATCAACTAACATTAGGTAGTGCATTGGTAAGGTTGTTGCTTCATTTTTCAGAGATTTTGAATTCAATTTCTTCATCTCTCACATATTTTGCAACATTTCATATTGAATTGTACTAAGTGAGCTGTTGGATTAGATGGGCTGTCGTGCTTAATGAGCTGACCCGTTTAACAATTTTTGTGCCAGGCCGTGTGCCGTAGCCTAAGCCTGTGGGGTAATTCAGCACGATCCATTAATCACGATGTGTCAGGCTCCGGGCCGACAGCAGGGGGGGCATGCGGCGGTCCCTGCGTCGAATGTGAACCCGTTCCCCGCGCCGCTCTCCCGGGCTCCACCTCTTCGCCGACATGCGCAACGTCCTCGGCGTGCCCAACGCGCTCAGCGTCCTTACGTCCTACCCGCTCCTCCTGGCGGAGCTCCCGGGCCTCGTCCTCTGGTGTCGCGGCTGCTTCTGGTTCAGGTGTGTCGCGCCGTTACTCGCCCACATGCTGTCTGACGGAATGTCTCGTAAAATTCACACCAAGTGAAGATGAAGGGCATCTTAACTTTAAAATAACCGAAGTATTTGTGAGCAGCCATCTTGGATTGGATGTTTACTGTTGGGATTGATTAAATTGGAACCATGCTTCAGTGAAAGATGATATGCACGTGTGCGATATTCCTGTTTTGTGAAATCTGCCACTCACTGTCGCTCTGTACACACCTAATCTGGTGTTTTCCATGGGGAGTGTTTCTTAAAGAATCCATATGTTAACATGCTCCCTATGTTTAATCCATTTTTACATAATAAATGATTATATGTCACTTGGTGGGTGTCATAATGCAGCTTGAGATGGGAAGCCTTGGGATGTTCCTCTTCTACACTGGAATGTAGCAGCAGCTTTTGGCTCAGCTTACTATCATCTCAAGCCAGATGATGGCTGCTTAATACAGGACAGGTTGCTGGTACCTAAATACTACTTTCTTTATGTTTTCTTCCCTATTGTTTACTTATTCTTAGGTGTTTATGTATTCAGACTTTTGAGGCATTAGTCTTCAGATTTTGCACAATTTGAATTGATATGTTTTATATGTCCACTATGGTTTCCATGAGGATGGTTCAAGTTGAGAATGTCTTGTGCCTAATCATATGATTTGAATAATTCCTTGACAGTGGTAGCTAACCAATGGGATAAATGAATTTCAAATTATATTTTCTTTTTCAGGATTATTACTGGATGCCGTTGCAATGCAGTTGATGATATCAACCTCCTCACTTTTGTCAATATTAGTAATTGAAAGGGTTGATGAAAGGGTTGGGCTATCTTGTTTGGTCTCAGTGTTATCTCTACTATTAGTGAGCACTGTATGTGAAAGATATAGACATGTGTCAAACTTCTTTTCGACTTATTTCTCTTTGGTTGATCCCTAGAGCAATTCTAAAAACTAATCCTATAATATGATGTTCTGCCTAATCAGGATTTGATGATATGTGTTTATGGGTGATTCTAAATTTTCTTCCTTGCATTGCAAATCTTGCAATACTTTTCTTATTTCCTCCCAAGTATACACAACTATGTTTTTAAGGCGGTAAGGTGAGGCGCGGTGTTTCACCCCCTTCCAGCCGCCTAGGCGCTTAAGGCGTGCGGCAAGGCGACGACTTATCACACATCCTAGAGTGAAATTGCATCAAAAACTATGTAGAAACTTAGGTACTTATTGCCGATTCTTTGAATAGACCAATAGAGCAGTTATGTTTTTAAGGCGGAGATGATGAAATCAAGCAAAGAGGAGGCGGAATCGAGAGGGCAATGACAGAATCGAACGAAGGTGACAAGGTGACGCCTTTCTCCCGTGGCGACTCAGCTGCACCTTATCGCTTAGGCGACACCTTAAAAACATAGATACACATTCAAGATTTTAGTTCCTTGCTACAGGTAACTGTAACTGATCCACTGCACTCAAATCTATCAAGCCCTGAGCATACAGTCATTATTGTATTGGCATCCTAGTGCAGGCTTATACCTTCTTGCAAGACTTGAAGGCCTTCCTGACAGAAAGGTTTACAATGTGAACCTGTACTTCATTAGCGGTCATTCCTAAGAGCACTGATGTGGTTCAATAAATTGTTTTGCTATGAACATATTATATTGTTCATCGACAGCAGTGCAGCAATATAACCCTATCTTGTTTCCTAATTCATGTCTTGTGATTGTTTACGGGCACTTGCTAAGAGGATAGTGTTTGATTCAATGTATGAACCCGTACATGTATCATATGGCGGCACTGATGTGTTGATTGCCTTAGCCGTTGACCTGATCTTCTCCAGGTCATCTCTAGCAGGCACACGCATGCTTCTCTTCTCTTCAGTCTGTGATATTTGTATCACCCTCACCCTTCAACCAATCAAACCATTTTTCTTTTTTCGCAGCATCCAAGGAGTTTGGACCTGAGTGCAACACTGGTGTTGCACTCACTAACCAATGAGGCATCCTTTGGTGCTCAGATCGAGCCTAAAAGGTTCCATGAGTTTTTGTCGACGTGGCTTAACTTGAGTTCTTAGGCCCTCTTTGTTTGAGCTAGAGCTTTTGAGTTTTTAGAAAAATTGACTGGTTACTAATTGAAAAGCTGACTGATGAAATTTGGATGTTAGGTTTTACAATATATTTTTAGCTTTTCTGCATACCAAAAACTAGAAAAGCAGACTTCGGTGACTTTTTTTAGCTTTTAGTTTATTTCTGCAAAAGCTATCTTTTTATTGTTTCAAAAATAAACTTTTCAGAACTTTATTTGTTTTAACTTCTCAGTTTTTTTCAGCTAAAAAAACTAGTCAAAAAGCTGAAAAGAGAGCCTTGTTCCAGAGTGCTGTGATCATTCCAAATTTTGTGAGTTGCACGCATGTAACTGCTTTAATACGGTGGTGAGTGTGGATGTATTTTGGAGGAGGTCCTTGTGACCCTATATTTGCATTTCGTTCTGCCCTCTTAATGACCTGAAACTCTCTTGTGTTTTCAAAGAAAAATCCAGGGCAATATTTGGGCTCTATTAACCTTTTTGGAATGACCAATGACAATAAGCATCTTGCATTTTATTAACAGCTGCTCTCAGGTAACACTTGTCCCTTTTTTTTGAACATCTGAAAGCAAATCACATTCATTCATTTCTGGAGCGAGTAACAAGGTGTTTGCCTTCATACCGGTCAATTTATATCACTGCCAGGAGCTGATGAGTTTTGCAGAGTGCTGGACGATCTGTATCGAGAAATGAAGACAAGAAGCATGGACGTTTTTGCAAGCACTGAATAGGAGCAAGGTCATCAGACAGCCATCCAGAGATCCCACAGAGAGGGCAAATACAGTGGAAGACGCTGATATACAGAAGAGTTCACGCGATTTAAGTGCTGCCAACGACTTGTGGCCCGAAGAAGAGCTTCACGGTCCTGCAGATCTCGGCGGGCTCTGCCATCGCGCCGTTGCCGTAGTCCCCGCAGGCCAGCCGCTTGGTGACCGGCGGGATCAGAGACATGCCGAGCCCGCGGACGGCGTCAAGGTGGCGCACCGTGAAGGGGTTGTTCCACATGAAGGTGTTCATGGCCGGCGCGACGAAGACGGGCTTGCTGTAATCCCACGCACGCACCACGCACGTCAGGAGGTTGTCGCACAGCCCGCCGGCGACCTGAGTAGGGCGCGGCAGGGTCCTCAGCAGTCAGCGTACCAACAAACACAGACGAGAACCCACAACCTGTGATCAAGCTGCCACCGTACCTTGGCCAGGGTGTTGGCCGAGAGCGGCGCGATGACCATGGCGTCGGCCCACTTGCGCAGCTCGATGTGCAGGACCTCGTCGCCGATCCTCTTCCAGCGTGACCACTCGTCATCGTCAGTGTAAAGCTCGACGCCGGCGGGGAGCGACGTCCTATCGATGAAGTGCAGGGAGGAAGCCGTCGCCACCGCGCGGACGTCGGCCCACTCGGCGACGCCGCGGCAGAGGACCTCGAACTTGATGGCCGCGACGCTGCCGGAAGCGGCGAGGAGAACGCGAGGCCTACGATGGAGGCCGTCGGCGTCGCGTGACACGAGATCCAACGACGTCGGCAGCGCCTCTTGAGGGGCCGTCGCCATGAGAGTAGATGGCAAAGGGGGATCGGGTTCCTCTGACAAGCGTAAGAGCAGAGCACTCCGGCAAGGCGAGAGGGGGCGCCCGGATGAGCAGAAGGCATTCAGATCTTGGATCTGCAAGCCGGGCTGGATAGAGACAAGGAGGGCCGTGCCGCAGTTAATAGAAATCAAGTCGCTCGTTGCTTAGTACACTTGCTTGCTTCTAGATCAATTAGGTCTCTGCCGCAAGCGTGTTGGTTGGTGCTAACCGCTGGCTATACAAAGTGTATTTGGGTATAGTGCTACCCTGTGTCATCTCATCTACGATGTGTTTGGGTATACAATGCTCAAACACGTCCACAAACATGTTGCCGACGCGCAGACACGCAGACCTGCATCATCGACCAGACAGTATGTCAGATGAATTCGGCACGCAACGAGCCATCGCCTGCAGACGGAAACCTTCACGATACACAGGATGTTTGAATGGCCAAACTAGAATGCCACAGCACGAATGTTAAATCTACTCAGACTGAGGTCAGGACTAAGCTCCCAAAGACCTTGGCAGGCATAATAGTTCTCCTACCCAGGAGTAAACTTTTCGGTTTAAAATTTTGACTACTGATACTGGGATGCTAATGATGTTGAGATCCAATCTCCAGTCTCCTACTTTGATGAGATTGATCTCATTTTTCCATCACGCTGCCAGAAGGCGGTGTCCTCCTTCTCTTGGGCCAGCAACTCCTCAAATGATATTTCAGGGCTTTCCAGCTCCATAGCACTGAGCTGCATGATCTGCAATGATAGTGTTACAATCTTGGTATTACAAACCAAAGGTGGGTTTACCGTTTACGACCAATATAGGAGGGTTACCAGTTTGTATGGCGTTGATGCCTTAAGCCGCTCTTGAAGAGAATTATAGATGGCAGCATCTTTCTTCAGGTTATCACGCTCGATTTCCAATCTACATACCTATGACAGCGCCCAAGGTGCAAAGAGGGGCTCATGTCAGCACAGACAGTAAGCTGATAATAACATTTGCTTGGTTGTAATTGTAAATTATAAATGCCTAACCTGTTCAAAGAGGCGATCATATGAAGACCTATACTTGCGGTGGTTGGATAACATGGCCTTCTTTATTTTGAAGCTTCTTTCAACATTCTCATACCTGATATGACCAAATGGATAAAACATAAGTGATGGTTTCCAAAACATTTGGAGCAACAGGTGTCAGCAGGTAAGTTCAACGTAAATACATACCTCTGGAGCAGATCGTTTCTTGCATCTATGAGACAGTTCACAAACTCGTTCACCTGAAAAATAAGGTAGAGAACACAACGCTCTGTAAAACTTACCGAGATTGATAGAAAGCCTGAATAATATGAAAACATGTGTCATCGCATTTTTTTTGTAAAAAAGAATAAAAGTTGGGGAACAACCCAACAGTCAGCAAGAAGCAGATTTAGCCTGAGAAACCCAACATGGCCTCTAAAGCAATCACATGTGTGCAATGCTATTAACAGAGATTGAAAACTCAAGACAGCAAAGCTGGGGCAGAAGATATAATGGCAAGAGAGTGCCATAAGCAATTTCTGCTGCAAGAATATTTCCATTTTTCAGCATCTATTTTCAATTTCATTGCAGCCCGTCAACGCTATTCCATACCCTTATTCCTCGGTTGTGACACAACATAAGAAAATTAGAGATATGCAACACCCTTTGTGTGATTGTTTTAGTACTCACGCTGTTTCAATGTCTTAGAACCCATTGAGATATGGAGGATAGCCCTAAGATTTTTTGTCGATTTTGAATTATAAAGTCCAAAGATTGGACCTTAGTCACCCTCATTCAAATAGGACCTTCATATCACTCATAATTCAAAAATCAATTTCCATATAGGGAATGTAAACTTGTTATGGCATGGACCTTGCGTAATAATCCATATTAGATCATGATAAAATTTTCTCAATGAACATAAATTTGCTAAAAGATCTTATCATAAAAGAAAAAAAAAATTCAAAACTTAGTTGCTCCAAGTTTTGATATCTGCATCTAGCTTAGACCACAGTATAACAAACAAATCTAGTACTGGGAAACTGGTTGTGTAATGACATCTGCAAAGTTCTAAACAGCAGGCATAAGCATACTGCAGATACAAGGGCATCAAGTGCAACACGAATCACAAATATTCATTAATACAGTTCATACTTTAGAGAATACACTAAGTGCTGAAACATAAAAAGGAACCCAAACAAACTTATCACTATCAAAGCAAGAAGTGAAGCTGATAAAGTACGCAAAAGCAATTAATGAACTCACAACCAGCTCCTGCATTTCCAACACAACCTATATTTTAGCATTCCATTCCCCTTTAATTTAAGAAACAAACTCCAATAAGTTGGTAAATATATCTCATTCCAAAAAAAATAAATCTTGATTCATAGGCAGCCTGGTGCACATAGCTCCATGCGCAGATGTATGGACCTTGTAATGGCTTAAGGGCAGTACTCAGGATATGACAATGAGAAAAAAAAAATCCTCCATAAAGGCGACGGTCATGGAATACATTATCTAAGAAAACAAAATGGATCTTTTCTCCTATGCTATTGAGAAATGGAAGAAATCTTGAAGCTCAAGTTACATAGAAATAAAATAGCAGAAATCAAGCCTGTGCACTGAAGATCAAACTCTTAAGCACATAACAGATGATGGTAAGCACTCAAATGAACCACTAGTCATAATGCACTGTACTGTCGGCCAAAGCAGCATTTAACATTCTGTTCTCAAGAAAACTTGGTAAGTGAACAAAACCTATTACATCTGGTAGCATGGATGCGAAAAGGAAAAAAAAAACTATCAAGACAACCAATTCTGGAGAATTGTGAAACACACAGTAATACTGCAGTTCAATCATTTGTATCCTAAATCCTTAATCAAAAAAGACAAAGAAAAGACATTGCAGAGACATGTCATCGCTCAGGGGCTAAGATTGCTCATCTTTACGCCGCAAATCATGGGGTTCAATCTATAAAAACATGCAGGGAGTAGAAGTAAACCCAGTAGAGAAAAAAAAAATCTAGGAAAAGAAAACAAAAATAGAAGGTAAATCTTTAGGTCCTGCTCATCAAGTCATTAGACTAAATATGCAAGACCTAATACCTTAAATTCTAACCAAAATCACAGGCTAAAAAACCAACACAACACCCTTACAAATCCCACCGAAATTACAGACTGGAAAACTAATACTATCAATTTATACTTGGATGGCACAAATTCATCAGCCTGGCATAGCAATAAGCATCATACACAACAGTTGATCAAAAGAATTTCGTTTTCTGCCCTTGCAGATTACGTCCCAACTAAAGCAGATCCAAAAGACTAAACAAATCTAACAAGGTACTTGCATCACAAACACCAAAGAGAGAATCTACAAACCCGATCTTCTGTTATCTTAGCACGAAAAAACTCTGCATAAACCTCACTCATTCGTCGTTTCATTGCAGAGCTCAACATGGTGAGAGGGAGAAGTTGCTCTTCTGCCATTCTTCCATTCTTCTTCTTCCTTGCATTTCTCGCCTTCTTCCCAAGCGGAACCGGTGGTTGGGCAGATTCAGATTGCGAGGAGAAAACTTCCAGGTTGCGCAGCCGAGGAATCAGAGCCCTTGCAATACGAATTACGACGCGAAGATAAAGAGTATTCATGGATGCAGGTTGTGGTGGAAGGATGGGATTCAGTTGGGGTGGATTCGCCATGTAGGATGGGGATTTGTTTTTCTGGCATCACTTGAATGCTATTTGTTGGAGGGGAAAGTGCAGAGGAGCAGATGTGGCGTGTTCCCACTTGGCACTTTTCCACTTTCCAAAAAATAGCATCACTGTAGCAGCGTTTAAACAATTTATAAAATTTATAATCATTTTTTAGGCTTATTTTTTTTATTTTATGCATGACAAGCTGTAGCAAGCAGCGGCATGGGGCAACCACCCCCCCCCCCCCCCCGGCGGGAGAGAGAGAGTGTTCTGCTACAAGTAATGACTGATTGGCTAATAGCATTCCCAAATTGCATTGAGTTGACAAAGAAGGTATAATTTAAGCTTTTGTATTTGTTACTAATCCCATTTTGCTAAAGTAGCAAAAAAAGAATATCAAAATAAGAGATGGTGGACTAGAGGGTAAGTCCTTCAATTTTCAGAGAAGCTATCACTCAGCAGGTATATAATTATGCCGAAGTCGCCAAAAGGAGTAAGCCAGATTTTGATGTCTTTTATAAGCCTATTGAATCTGTTTAGTTGCATGAACACCCTACAATACAGAAAACAAGACGTAACATTTGGAGAAATGCATTTTTAGTACACTCACTATCCTATTTGTTAGGAATGCAAATTGCATTGATATTAGCCTCGAAGGGAGCTATATATAGAGTATAAGAGGGAAACCTTAGAAAGGGAGAAGTACAATAATGTCACTATTTTAACCTTAACCCCAACATATGAACAATGCATCAAGAAGCAGCTGGATTCTATCACCAATATAGCTTGGAGATTGAGAAGCAAGACCACGATCATCAGGAAGAAGCCACAGCAGGGGTGAACAAAGCCAGGCACCGCGTAACAGAGGCCAAAAGATCCAGAGGAGCCATCCACTGGAGCAAGGGAGCCAGCTAGGCAGGGGAGACAAGCAGCAGTGCCAGAGGATAGGTGAGGGGAGCCTGTCAGGCAGGGAAGCCGTCAGCGAGCCAAGCGCCAGGACATAGAGGCAGCAGCGCCGACAAGAGAAGGCTGTTGAGGGAGGAACTATCGCCGACAAGCCACCTCAGCTGCCCGGATCTAGATCCAATCCGGGTTGAGCAACAAGAACCAGATCGAGAGCACGGGCCACCACGGAAGAGGTGCGATACAGTAGGAGATCCAGGCTAACACACAGTGCTCAGTGGCCGCTGCAAGGGCAACATGGGAGTCGCCGATGCGGGGTGGCTGCAGGGCTGCGGCGGATTCCAGAACCACCAAGGGAGCCAACATGAGCAGAGGCGCAGGAGCCAGCAGGCGGTGGCTAGCGCGGCGAAAACTGACTGAAAGGGAAAAGGCGGCGATGGGAGTCCTGAGCCGCTAGATGTAGCTAGGGAAGCGGCAGTGGCAGCAGGAAAAGAGAGTAGCGACTGTGGAGAAGCCGGCGGCATGGAATCCTGGAGGAACGACAATGAGGATCCGAGTCATTTGGAAATATGCCCATGGTAAGTTGGGCACTCACCAAAATGCCTTTTGAGAGGCGAACATCGTCCAAATGCCCACCGAGAGGCGGAGTGACCGTGAGAATGCCCAAGGTGCTTTTCTTGGACACAAATGGCCCTCCCTCGAGCTCGTCGGCGATCTCCGCTTGCCTAGTAGTTCATGATTGCTTCATGCCTCAACTCTAACCATGGCACAAGCATTGTCTGATTTGATTACTGAAGAGACTGGGCTTCAGTCTATGGCACCTTCTCATGTGACAGTACCACAGTGTGTTGGAAGCATATCAGCAAAGTAATGCATGTGTTCACTGCAAGAAGAATACTCATCATTCAGACTTTCGAAGGCTCTGCTGGTGTTGCTGTTGCTGCTGTAGTCCCCGATGATTCTTCAAAGCAAGCAATTTCTGGAGCTTCTGGAGAGCCACCATCATGCCCTGCATTTTTCTGGCCCTCATAATTCTCATAGCTTTGCTTTTATTTCCTCTATACTTTATTCTTGAGTTTTATTTCAGTTGAGTCCACATCCAATTTTTTTTTATTCTCTTGTGTTCGTCTATGCCGTGAGAGTCCACATACTTGTCAGACAGCATCTTTCTTTTACTGTTAGTTGATTCCATCGAATCACTAACTCTGTCATTGTTGGTGCAACCATCTTGTTGTCATCATCATCTCATATCACTACTTGCCATTTGTAGTAGTGCATCATATAATTTTCTATGACTACTTGCCATTTGCAGTAGTGTCTTTTAACATCTCTTTTCACTACATGCCATTTGTTGTAGTGCCATATATTATCTCTTCGGCTTGTCTCGACATATCATCAAGGCTCCAATTTTCGACTTTGAAGAGTTTTGATTTTGGATGTAATTTTAGTTTGTCATAAGTCTTAATTCTTCATGTAATCTCCTTCAAATGCAACGCTATCGCATACGCCTTGCATTTGAGAGGGGGGGGGGGTTAGAGATATAATAGACAAGAGTATTATTGTAATAGGTTAATCTAGGGTTTACCCTTCCCTAGCCTATATATACGTACCCCTACGTCCTCTTTGTATTCATCCATCCATTATTAATGCATCCATCTATTATTCGTAACATATATTAGCCCCAAAGGGAGCTATATATATGAGGGAAGCCCGATAATGGGAAAAGTACAATAAGGCCCCGTTTGGAATACAGGAATTTCACAGTAAGAAGCACAAGGAATCAGGAGATTTCCTCCGTTCCAAACATGACCATGCCCTAGACTATTTTACCCTTAACACTATTCATATCCATTCAAAGTAGTAACTGAATACCGGTTGATGTGCCTGATCATTGATGGTTTACATCAATCTCAAGGCACAATTGATGGGTCTGATAGTCCATGTATCCACATGGACATGCGGAAAATATATTTTCTTTTATTTCTAAGCATGATGACAGTGTGATTTTGGAGTTTTGAAAGAATACTACAGTTTTGTAAAACACTTTGGTATTAGAGAGCAAGGTGTTTGGATGCAACAAATTTTGTAGTTTTATAAACCATAGTATTGGTAAAAGTGCAGTCATTTTGGAGTTATAAAAACTTCACTCCTGACCTTTTTTTGTAAACCATAGTTGCGCTTTGCACTATCTTTTAAAACCACGGTTTCTTGATACTTTTGGTACTGAAAAACTGCAACATCCAAACAGGGCCATAATGTTGAAAAGTAATCATTGCATTTATACCTAAAAATTGCAGAGGTAAAATGCAGTTATTACAATTAGCTGCTGCAAAAAGAAAACTGTTCCTGAAGCTAGTCATCCAGCTGTTTTTTGTCCATGTCATTTGATGCTGCAAGACCTCCAATAATTTCAACTAAATTAGCTGTTAAAAACCCTCAAGCCATAGGCTCGTACCAACAGCAAAAGCATCCAGTTTCAGACCCAAGCGTGTCGCATTGGATCCCATTAGGCATGAAACATCAGCAATCCAAAAACTAATTCTACCCTAGTCTGCCATCAAACCATGAAAACAAGCTCTAGAAATTAATAGCAGGCATTCGTAGTCCGTGGTCTTCCTAACCCACCACATATTAGCAACGCTAGTCACTTAACTAGCGAGGATTTCGTTAACGCGCGGAAACTAACACTGAGACTGGTAGATGGCAAGTAGCAGTGGCAGGAGCAGCAGCAGGAGGAGGACTGAGGAGTAGCAGATCATAGGACGAAGCGAGTGGGGAGACAGGCACGCACGGACCTGTTCGATGGTGAGGCACTGCGCCTCGCTTGCCCGCGCGAGGTCGTCGTACCGCTCGTTGATCCGCCGCTGCAGCGTGCCGGCCACTGACGCGAGCGGGAACTGCGGGCGCCGGGGCAGCAGCGGTTCCCCCTTCCCCGCCGCTGCCTTAGCTGATGGCGCAGCGGCGTCCCCGCCTCCGCCCTCCCCCTCCAACCCCTCCTGCTCCTGGCGCTTCCTCCGCGCCCTCCGCCGCCGCCGCTGCTGCTGCTGTGTCTGCTTCTCCCTCCCGTCCTCGCCCGCCGGCGCCTCCTCCCCCTCCGGTTCCGGAGCTGTGGGCGTCTCTTGGGGCCGCGGCGGCGGCGGCGGCTGGAGAATCTCCTGCTGCTGCTGCTGCCGCCGCCGCCGCTGCTGGGACCTGCGGACGAGGATGAAGAGCTCCGAGACGCTGAGGAGGAAGTAGATTACGACGAGCGCGGCGAGGGCTAGCGTCTCCAGCGTTGTGGCCATCGGCGGCGGGCTCGCGTCATCCCCCAGCAACTTCTCTTTTTTTTTTTAGACGATCGCCGCTCGCTGCCTCTCCTCCTCTCTTATTTTTGCTCGGTCTTTTTCTCTCCTCTCTTTTTCGATGCGCGCGCGGTGCGGGGAGAGAGAAGAGGAAGGGAAGGGAAGGGAAGAGCCAAGAGGGTGGGCAGCTTGGATGCACTCGTCGGCGGCATGTGGCGTTTTAAAGGTGGTGTTTGAATCCGAGATTAAAAATCCGGATAAAAAAAAAGCTAATAATTTTTCAAATAGATGAGATTTTAGAAAATTATAAAATTCTAAAGAATCTCATGAATCTACTGGTAAATATTATTCAAATTTTTATACTATAATACAAATTAATATACTTAAAATGATAAAATAATGTAATTCAAATAATTATGATTTTAATTTTTTAAATTTAAATTATAAAAATAAAAAATCCAGCTAAAATCTCATAATCCAAATGATAGATATTTTAAAATCCTAAAATCTAAATTTTAGAATCTAAAAATTTATAATTCGAATTCTTGATTCAAACTAGTCCAAAAGCACGGGTCGGCAAGGTGCACATCTCGCCGATAGGCACCCCGCTGGTGACTATAGGTCTCCGGGAACCGGAAAGAGGTGAATTGGTAAAAAATTATTAGTATAAATTATAAAATCAAAATATGAAAAAAAAAATTGATCAAAATGCTACAATAAACTTAGTAGTTTTTCGGTTTATGGTTTTATCAGTTTTGATCTTTCAACATTTGATTCGAAACTGAATTGACATGTTTTAAATTTTATTTTTATTAAATTATTAAATCAAAAATTGATCATCAGTGAAAATGGATCAGACTGGTTCACCGAAAACCATAAAAATTTGAATAATTTTATTGACATTGGGTAAATCCGCGGACCATGCACACACCAAAGTTTTATTTGAGCAGTTTAAACTGATATCCATCCGTGTAACCCATAAAAACCAACCGATTATAAATTTATAAAATTAAAACTTTGATAAAATTTGGTCAAAATCTAGGTGAAACTGCATGTTACCTAAATGTTTCACTTATTTCATTGCCTCTCGGTTTCATCAGTTTTTAAATTTTTAATTTTTTAATTTTTCACCTGAAACTCTGATAACTGACTGGTTTTTTTAACCATCGTACGCACTCCCACAACGGCCTCCGTGCTACGGATAAGAACGGCCGTGTGGGAGATTGCGACCTCGCTGCAGATGCATCGTTAAATATGCTCCTTTCCCTTTTTTAACGGAGTATTATTTTTCTCGTTTTAAAATAAATGTCTTAGATTTTCAAATATTTTTTTAAATATTCGTTTTATTTAAAAAATTTTAAAAAATAATTATTTTATGGTAAAATTATTTATTAGTAAAAGTACTTTAAACTTGATTTGTTTATTTTTTTATTAATTTTTTTAATGTACTCCGTAATAGACATTGGTGTCACTCCGAATCGGGAAAAAAAAGCGGCCGCCCAGCACCGGACAGCGGACACCCACTACACCACCCTGGCTGCGCTCCATGCCCTCGCATCCTGGCACCGCCCTGCCGCATGTCTCAGGTGAGTCCAAGGGGCCTGACGGCCATTGTCGTGCTGGAGAGGAAGGGGACCTCGCGGCCACGAAGCCACTGGTGGCGGTGCATCTAGCAGCTGGCTCAGAGACCGGATCTAGCCCTCCCAGCACAAAGCCCACCAGTACATTTGCTGACCATTCAGTCCCATAGCACAAAGCCAGTTATCATGTCAGTGAGATAGTGACCAGGAAGCAGAATTCTGATTTCTGTTCCATTATATATATATACTATTTGTTTTGCGAAGGCATTATGCATATATGATTTTGTGATAGACAATGAATTTAATTTGTCTCTGGGATTGTTGGCCAGAAAGCCATTTTAGTTGACATGTAATTACAATTCTCATATATTTATATCTGAATTGACAGAATCCATATTACTTTTCATTCCATGACTTTTGCCTTTGCGGTTCACTGATTTACAATACCAGCAATTCATTGAGAATATAATAGTTTTTTAGAAACTGAGATGTCCTGTGGGTACCTTTCAGACTAAATGTGAAGGTCTAAATTTAAGGTCAGCATCTTCTCCATAGCCGCTATCCTTTGTGTATTTGGAGTGCTTCCACTGAATTATTTTGGAAAAGATATGAAGCATGCTTGATTTTTCTTCAGCATCGTTAGAGACATA
>BCLH01002976.1:0-12379 GCA_001602315.1 Zoysia pacifica
TGAAATGCATGAATGTTCACCACAATATGTTAATTGTTGACATGAGAGTTTGAATTAACTAAAAAACTACAAGTTCTGATCGGTTCTTATATTTTATGGTTTTTGATATACTGAATTGACTGTTTGATTAGGCTATGATATGAATATACACATATATACTCATTTTTTATCCACATGAGCTGGGTATTCCTATGAATACACAGGCATCATGAGAGCTCCGCCCATGCATGTACTGGTATTTTCATATTTTGGCACACGCCGCGAAGGTGTTGGGACAAACTTTGTAGCAGGGGATCTATTAAGAACAAATGCAGATCCTCTGATGCTGTGATTTCACGAGAATCACAAGAAAGATATTGTGTCATGTGGAAGGCTATACCAGGTTAATGGTTGATCTGCCATGCGTACAGATGTGATATTTTTTTGAAAGAATACAGATGTGATATTATGCTTGATACTATGAATTGAGGGGCGTGAGTGACATAATAGAGATTGACTTTTGACTTTTGAGACTAGGATCCCAGTGGCGCACAAAGCCTTGCAACATATCCAATTGGATTGGGATCGAACTCTGAGCCAGCAACTTCACCCTCATCTCTCCCAACAGCGGAAAGGAAAGCTAATTCTCTGAGAATGCAAGAATTTTAAAAGTTGCAGCATACAACAGAAAGAAAAGGGTGAGTACAGCTCTATCAAGTGGTGCCTGTCCAGGCCCAAGGATACAAAAATCGTCAGTAATAATATAGGTGTTCTCAATCTTACTGGAAAATGATGTCCTGTCCAGTCCAGATGGTTCATGTCTACTATATACTTGTACCGATGCTTTTAATTTTTTGTTAGGTTAACAACTGCTTTATTTTGAAATAGAATAGTTGTCCTAACACAACAATTTGAGAGCGGAGGAATTTGTTTAACAGTAAGATAATTTTATGCATAGGCCCCTTGGCAGAGGTTCAAGCTGATTCTTAGCCAAAATTGGATAAACTCTGCCAAGTGTTGCTTTCCAAAAGTGATTCTTGATTAATTTTGTGAACTGATTTTCTGAAATAAACTAAGGTGTCTAGAGCTCAAAAAAGTAGTTTTTTTCTTGATTATGTGAAGTGATTTTTCTAGAGTTCATCTTAAAAAATTAAATAGAATCACTTTCAATCACAGAATCACTTCTCATCGAAGAACCACTTCTTACATAGAACCACTTGCGAAGAAGCTCTGTCAAAGGGCCCTGAGTAAGGAACAAAGTGATTACAGTCAGCCTTGGTTAACAACTCTGTTGTTTACACTTTAGGCCTTGTTTGGGTATTGAAGTTTTCCAATACCAAAGTATTAACAAACCATGATTTTAGAACCCAACATCAAGCAACATTATGGTTTAGAAAAAAGATGTTAAGGGTTAAATTTTTCAAACCACAAAATAACTGCACTTTTATCAATACCATAATTTTTAAAATTACAAAGTTTGTAACATCCAAACACCTACTTACTCTTTAAAACTAAAGTTTTTGACAAAATCATAGTATTCTTCTAAAACTTAAAAAAATACTTTGCATTGAAACAGGGCTTTACAGTGTACATTATGACAACATTTTTACTTTCAATCGGAGCTTCCGTTTCATTCATTAGACTGAATAATCAATACAACGATCAAATATACTTATACATCAAGAAATATCCATTACATCATGGGCAACGGTAACATGTGGTAATACTTGTTGCAGCAGATAGGTATGCAAGATTGTCAATTTTTTAGTAAGTGGGTCTGTTGAAAATTCTCTAAAATAAATTAAATCATACTCCATCTTATATTGTTGATCTAGATTCTTGATCCACAACTACCTATTATGTACCTACTTGGATCCCTAGCATAGGCAAAGCAATGATGCAAAATGAAATGAATAAACTAATTGTGGCCAATATGTGAAAGTATATATACAACAACAACAAAAACAACAACAAAGCCTTTACTCTCAAGCAAATTGAGGTAGGCTAGAGATGAAACCCAAAGAGACAACTAAAAAAAAGCAACAACCGGCAATCAAGATTTAGGCTAGTGAATTGCTAGCCTCCACGAACTCCTATCTAGGGCACTGAAAGTTGAGTGAACTTCAATAAAACTGCAATTATTTATGATATAATACAACAATATGATAAAAAATCAACTAAAAGAGAGCAAAATCCCATGACATTGAAAGTTGAGTGAACTTCAATAAAACTGCAATTATTTGTGATGTAATACAAAATCATATCTTTTGATCCTCATTTCATAAAACCATAACGATGTCTACCCAAAGTAGCAAAAAGTATCCCATGTGTGAATCACACGTGAGTCAACTGCATGCATTGCGTAATCTCACAATGATCCATAGCTGTGTTGAAATTTTACTGAAGGTAAATATAGTTGTAGCTTTATTAATGGGTCTAAAAAGTCATATCTTCTATAGAGTGCAGAAACTTCATAAGAATTATACACAAAATTCATCTGAGTTCAATTTTACAAGTATTTTTGATGATGTGGAAGAGATAGGGGAATAAGTGAGAAAAATATTGTTTCACTAGTGACGAGGACATCCCTTCATTGGATACTCACAACGCACCTCCTCCTACTATAACTTGGCACAACAATTGAATTTAGAGGTGGGCTCATTCTTAAACACATGTCTTCCTTCTTTTAAAAATAAATTGCTACCTAATAACTTTATCATGATTAAGAATATTGTAGAGAGTTAAGAAAAGTATGAAGAAAGACTTGGAGATGTTCAAGATCAAAACCGCATATTCGACCTCAAAGGAGATCCAAATAACTCGGGTTCAAGTCTGACTCGGACTTTAGGAGTAGCCTGCACTAAAACGGATACTTCGGTCTCATACGAGCTTCGTTTTGAACGTTCTAGATATAGTTGAAAAGCTAACAAGATAAACTTTCCAACAGCACTAGACTCATCTCCAAATGTGAATAGAATCAGCAGGAATCATTAAAACAAGATGATATACAAAAACTGCTCCGGGTGCTGCAACACTATCTTTTGGCCTTTAGGCCGTATATCTTTTTTAGGCCCATTAGTATTATGGTTTGCCCCTAAGGTCGTCCTAAGCTCTATATAATCAGTAGCCGTCGTCGTTAGAGATAGGTTTTTATTAGCTTTCATGTGTTTTCAAACAGTTTCGTCGTTTGACGGTTTGTTTATTTTCTAACTTCGTGATTGAATTCAGATTTCGCAATTAAGTTACGTTCTTCCTTGTTCTTGCTTGTGTTCTTTGATTCAGAGGCCGAGATTAGCCTTCTTGGTAAGGTCAATCATGTGCGCATGGTTGATACCAGAGAAGAAGTGGTGCTGCGATTGCGGGGTTCGAATCGTGTTGATTTGAGGCCGGATCGATTGTGTGTCGCATCTTCATCAAATCGAGAGTTATCATGATCTGATAAAAGATCGAGAACCACGTACACATCAAGTGGTAATCAGAGCTTCAGGTATACCGTCAAGTTCATATCTATCCTTGTTTATTTTACATTCATCCTATCGTCCAAAGAAAAGCCGCAACATAAAAATATTAGTAGATCGTTAGGTGTTCCTCTATTCAAACCGTGTTTAGCCTTTGCATACTTTTATTTCAGAGTCTGTAGTGTTGAGTTTCTGTCCTTAGTATATGTTTTGGTTGCTGGATTTTGTGATCTTTTTGTATTCATGTGTTTTTCTTTATCGTTCATCCACATCGTGTTTAGATCTGTTGTGACACACCACCCCGTGAAAAGACGATCTATCAACCTCTAGGATTTTATCGGGTGTCACTCGACGAAGCGAGAACCAACAATACAACTCAAACACGAGAAAATATAATTCAAACGGTTGTTTAAGTTACAAACCAAAGTTTTTTTAAAAGTGCGGAAGCGATCACCTTATTTATAAAACTGGAGAATCATGAAGTCTAGGCAAAAGAATGCATCGAGCCCATACGATGCACCTCCTAGCAGCACACACCAACAACACAATGTGACGAGTAGGACGATCATTGGAACTGTAAAGGGAGAAAAAATCACATCTGCAACAAAACAACAAAGAGCTACGCGCTGAGCATTAAAATGCTTAGTAAGTCTTACCCGTCAACATGACCAACTATAGCCGACTCCAAAAGATATGATAAAGCTGACTCACATGGAATAGCTGTTTGCAAAAACCAACGCTAAAAGGTGGATCCGTACTTTCAAGTTTTAGCAGCAGATTAAGTGTAAGAGAATATAACTTTAAATTACACTATCAACTACCATAATCATGGTTGTCAAATAATTTATAATAATCATATCCAACAAATCATAATCTCTTTCTCAACCACTTCTTCTTTCAATTCTTACTACGATGTGACTCAAAGAGACAAGTGATGCTCGTTACTGTGAGAGGTAGCGATTATAATCGATTTACATCCAGCTGAAGAAACCTAATTACACGACACGTACACACTTTTCGAAAGCCGTGCATAGCAACCTTTCACGACAATGATACATAGCGTCGGTCCGATGCTCTTCTCTCTCGACCAGTGGTCCTCTATGCGATAACCACACCAGGTCTATCCATGGTTAGCCCTAAACCTCTCTCTTGGTTTGGTTACATCCAGTCACTATGCACATTAGGCTACATCAATTTTCTGGGGTTCTGGGGCTCATAGATTCAGTATGTAATCAGTACTATTCAAACTCGCTCAATAGAGCAAACAACGAACGGTCCTTACTCGACACAGATAGGACTACAACACATTGGTCATGCATTCGCAATGGACACATACCGTGTTATCACCTACTTCCCTTCCCGGTCTCCAATTTATTCTATATGACAAGATAATTCATCCCGTACCAATCCTATAGCTTGCGAGTAAAGACTTATTCACTCGACTTCTACCGTTAAAAGAACTATTAGCTTAGCTCTACATCGAGTTACCTGTACCAAAAAAATAATCCATGGTAAGATTCTATGAATGTAACTACGGTTTCGAAACAACTTCTATCATCTAGTGCACATTACATACTAACCATCTAGAGAGATAAAAGTAAATGGTTTAAAAAAATAAGATAATGCATCGGGGCTTGCCTGGGCTTTAACAACTCCACGCTCCTCTTCGGATGGGTTGGGTCCTAACATGAATGATATGCAAAATATTGAATTATATTGTTTTTAATTAGCAAAGACTCGAATCTACAAGACATGCGATGATAGCTTTTTATTTTCAAAAACTGGCCAGTAAATTTAGTTGTAAAACTTCTTTTAAAATGGTTTTCGAAAACATAAAATTTAATTTGAGTTATGCATAAAATCAAAAAGGTTATAATGGAATTTGTGAGAAATTTTCAGAATTTACTGAAATCAAATGGATTTATAATGAATTAAAAACCATTTAAACACAATAAAATGCTTGTAAAATTATTTTTGATGAAACTAAATATAAAATTTTCTAAATTAGAAAGGTTGATTAAAGAAATATAAAAGTAAATTTTTCAAGATTTTATCACGCCAAGGAATAATGATAATGCATTAATGATGTATTTAGTGATCTGAAATAATTAAATTAATTTCATGCATAAAATGAAAATTTGTTAGCTTCAAAAGGTAGTTATTGTTCAGAGAATTCTAACACAATTTATTTCACATTTTTGGCTGCTAAGATGAATTTTCTACGCATTTTAGAAGTCTAAACCATTGTTCTAGCAATTAAATAACTATTTCACAATAAAATAAAAGAAATCCAGCCGGAATGGGCCAGCCACAAAAGGGGGCCTCGGGGTGCTGGGCCACACAGGATCGGGCCCAATTGGAGGAGGCCACAGGGCGGACCACAGGACCTGGCCGCACCAGATCAGCCACCACATAGATCGGACACAGAAGATCGTGGGGAGCTTGGCTCCCATTCGGCCATGGCGGTCGACTCACCAGAGTGGCGACGTGCCTCGCCAGCGTGATGCTTCCGACGGCCAAACACTCCTGTCCATGCACCGAAATAATCTGCGCACCAAGAGGAACTGTGCGGGGTGGCCGCCAAGGTCGGAGCCTCACCCGATGATAGCTAGCGACGACAGGCGACGCGGGACGAAGTTTGGCGAGGCGGCTGCGGCGCTGTAGTCGATGGAACTCAACTTGGATAGAAACGAGAGCTTCACTAGGACATGGGGAAGGCCGGCACGGGGTTGGCAGTGCTCGAAACGGCCGAAACTGGGCCGTCGACGGTGGAGGTGCTGCCGTTCCAGTGGACATGACGGAAAAGCTTTGAAAATCTGCACCAATCCGCAACAGATTCGTCCAAATATTGAGTCTAGGAGGTGAAT
Organism: Zoysia pacifica; assembly: GCA_001602315.1. Taxonomy (NCBI): domain Eukaryota; kingdom Viridiplantae; phylum Streptophyta; class Magnoliopsida; order Poales; family Poaceae; genus Zoysia; species Zoysia pacifica. Next base: position 6,305 of record BCLH01002976.1, read on the forward strand.
CATGGTCTTGGGGATGTGAAACCAAAAGGAATCGGAAGGATTTTACCGGAGCTGGGCGAATTTGGAGGAAACCGGCCGGCGGCGCCCGCCGAACACGATTTGGGGAAAACTTCGAATCCGAGTAATCTACTCCGGGAATGGAGGACGGTTTTTGCTAGGGTGTTAGGAGACTTGGAGGCGCACTGGAACGGAGGGCTAGACGGGGAGGAGGAAGCTCTACCGGGGGGTGTTGCGAGCGGCTGTGGGAGAGAAAGCGACAAAAGGAAGAGAAGGGGGTCCAGGGAGCTTTGGACACGGGGCGAGGACCGTGTCCGCGCGAGGGACACGTCCCCAGTTCGTGGCGCGCATGCAGGGGTGACAAGGCGCGCGCGCGGCAGCTGGCGTTCTGCGCTGGCCGCTGAAGGTTGGAGGAGGATGACCAGTGGTACTGACATGCGGGCTTGCTTCCCATTTCTTTTTCCTGATTTTTCTGAAATCCTGCGCGGTGCTCTGTTTTAAAACCGAAAACTGCACTTCCCGAGCTCAAGATTTTTTTTTAAACTTCGCAGGGTGGTAAATCTTTTCAAATGCAATAACTTTTATATTGAGCCCAAGTTCAAAATCAAAATACATTTTATTTTATAAAATTCGGGAATTAGCAACCTTTTTAAAAGGAAAATTCGGTTGGGGCATTTTTAACCTTTAAATAAAATTTTTGAGAAAATTTCTAAATTCAAGACTTTGTAAAACCTTTCAAATGGAATATTTATTTACAAATTTCTTTGAAAGTTTTGAACTCGCAATTTAAAATTTGAATTCAAATTGGGAATATGAATTTTTTAACTTAAACCATTTTATTCCTTTTTGAGCTCAGGTTTCAAGGTTTTAGAATCATACTCGTCCAACTGAATTCTTCTGTTGTCGCCAAAATATGGGGTGTCACATCTGTTGATTGTTTCTTTTGCATTGAAATGTTATCTACCCACCCACCCATATTTCGATCACAATCAGATCCACCCTTCATAGATCCACCTCTTCATATTTATCTACGGCTCAATCATCTCTAAAAACATTCATAAAATTCACATCCAATTTAAAATCTGAATCTATTTTCAGCCTTTCAAAAAAAACTGATTCGAAGATCCATCACTAAAATAGTCATAACTTTTGCTTCTGAGTTCCAAGTTAAATATATAAGTATTTTTTGGATATTTACAGAAAAGTTCCCATCCTCCCACGATCTTGATTCAACAAATTCAGAACAGAAGTTTCTGTTTTCGTGCTCCAAAGTTTCAGCACAGATGTAGCAAAAATTTGAGATTTTCTCTAGACCACTTCTTTCATCATATTGATCTAAAATTTGATCGTGTACCATATTTTGTGCTTCTGGTTCAGAGAAAAATATCAAAAAAATAAAATAAAAATAAAAATAAATTGAAGATCTAGAAAACGAAAATTAACCTTTGCTGTTTTTTGTGCTAAATAGTTTGCTAATTTCGGAAACGTTATCATTTGTGTTGTTGCTGCCCTCTGATATCTTCATTTATATTCTTGTAACATCTGAATTTTTTATAAAATTGAGTCAGCAACTAGAACATAATACTTAGAATACTTATTCAATATTACTATCTGTTATAGAATTGTGTTTCACTAACTATTATTTCAGCCCTAAAAGGTCCACATATCCACCTTAGATCGGCACTGCATTTGACCCTGCAATTGTGTAATTACGACTCCCTAGTATCTCCTATCAACGATTGTACTATCTTTTGCATTGTATTGGTAAGAACCGTGTAAGAACTTGATAAGTCGTTTTCTTTTGCAGATCTGCCACCCACAGATCCAACACCACCGTAGTGTAGGGATAATATACTATTTTGCTTCTTAGTTGCTTTCTAACCATGGCAGAAAAGGGTAAGTCTGCAAGTGATAAGAGTGAACCTTCTGATGCTGTCAACTTCTCAAACGACTTCGCTTATATTGTCAGTCAAAATCAACTTGCTGACACTCTTGCTAAGTTCGATCAGAGGATGACCAAACAATTCCAGACAATGAAACAGGAATTATAGCGTCTCTCAACTTGTATGACAACCTTTGAGACATGTCGACCACAACAGAGAGAGGACGAGGAAGATGAAGATAATAACGAGAACTATTTCGAGAATAATATTGACAATGATAAAGAACAACAAAACATAATGCCCGATTGTCAATGTCGTAACCGCCAAGGTATGAGAGGTAATGAACACCGTGCTCCTTACGAGCCTTTCGCTAAGATTAAGTTTATCATCCCACCCTTTTCTGGTAATTATGATGCTAAATCTTATCTTGATTTAGAGATGATTGTAGAGCAAAAATTTACATCTCACTTAATTTCTAAACAACATAGAGTTAGACAAGCTAGTAGTGATTTTTGAGATTTTGCTTTACGATGGTGGACTAATCTTTGCAAAGCGCATTTGCAACCAGATAGTTAGGATAGATTGAAAGATGCTACGTGACACCGTTTTGTTCCTCTTTTCTATCAAAGAGATTTGCGTAAAAATTTGCAATGTTTAGAACAACATGATAAATCAGTTTCAGAATATTTTGCTGATAGAGGTAGACTTGCTAATCAAAAAAAGAACATCCTCCTACATCTGAAAATCAACAAGCAATAAATTCAAAAAGTCCTGTAATGCTTGCAATAAAATCTAATCATGTTGAAATTTATAATGAAACTACTTCATATTATACTTTGACATGCAACGATGCGTTGTTTTCACTTGAGGATCTTTCTTCTTCTTTGGATGCTCCTGTTGCTAACATTTTGCAGATGTATCATAATAATTTTCCACCTGAGGCATCTTCAGGACTGCTACCCATTCAAAGGATTGAGCACCACATTGACTTGATCCCGAAAATGGACATGAATTAGCACACGCCCTCAACACAATGAGGCACATCGAACAAAAAGATGAGCTTGAGTCGAGGATAACTTCGATTCAAGAGGGGGAGGATGATGAGGACATTGCTTCATTAGATACTCACAACGCACCTTCTCCTACTATAACTCATGCACAACAATTAAATTTAGAGATGAGCTCGTTACTAAACACATGTTTTCCTTCCTTTGATAATAGATTGCTATCTAATTACTTTGTCATAATTAAAAACATTGGAGAGAGTCAAGAAAAATATGAAGAAGGACTTAGAGATGCTCAAGATTAGAACCGCATGTTCGACCTCGAAGTAGATCTAAACAACTCAGGTTCGAGCCTGACTCGAACTCTAGGAGCAGCCTGCATTAAAACGGATGCTCCAGTCTCATACGAGTTTAATTTTGAACGTTCTAATATGGTTGAAAAGCTAACAAGATAATATTTTCAATCGTTAAAACAAGATGACGTCCAGAAACTGCCCCGGATGCTTAAAAGTGCATCTAGGATCCCTATGGATTTTGGAATGAATTGTGACAAACAATGGAAGTTTTTAATCTCTCTTTGTGAGTATGTGTGCAGGGGTGAATTTTATTGAAGATTATCTAGACCCTCCAGAAAGAAAGAAGAAGTGTTGGTTATTTGGCTCCTCGTTCTTTTACTTGTTATTTTTTTGAGTCATAGGACCACCGTACTATCAAGAGGGGTCTCTGCATCTCCAGTAAAGAATTGGTTAGGTGCTCAAAACTTTAATTTGTCAAACCACTCTTTTTTTTCTCATTAGCAACGGACTTATCCAGTCAATCGGACTTGTTCGCCCCGAACTAGTCCGCCCAAGTGTCGGACCACAGAGAGGGAGCATGCAGCAACTCTGAACTTCTTCGGACCCCCCGGACATGTCCGGATTAGTTGCGGACTCCAGAGAGTATTCCACGGACTTGTCCGGTCCTCAGGACTAGTCTGTCACAGACTAATCCGACCGATTTTCGAAATCCAGAGAGATGACCAGTCGACCATTGCACGCTTTTCGGACTTGTCCGAACCTCCGGACTAGTCCGCAAGACGAAGTTTTAGAAACTTTTCCTTGATTGATCTATATAATCCTCTCTTTCCTCATGGGTTAGGGTAACCAAAAACGCAATCCTTTTAACCCTCTTGTGCCCTAGAGCTCCAAATATCCATTTCCTCCTCCTCCTTCCACGACCTCCACTCAAACCCTAGGGTTTTGATTGAAGGAAGAAGGAGATTTTGAGTCCTCATCGTTCTTGAGCACTTGATCGGTTCTTTACAAGTTTTGCCGGGTTTATTACTCTTGGAGACTTGTCTCCTAGAAGGTTAGGTGTCGTCTGAAATTCATCGATCTTTTGTAGTGAGATTCGGAAGGTTTGAATCAACCTCTTTTTTCGATTATAATAAAGAACCAAATTGATCTTTGTGGTCGCTTGGAGAAGTTAAGGGTTGAGCGAAACCTAATCTTTTGTGGATCTCTCAACGGAGATGTAGGCTACTTTGTAGAGCCAAACTTCGATAAAAATTGCTGTGTCTTGTCTTCGTGTTTTTTATTGTCAGATTTATATTCCTGCTGCGATTAGTGGACTTATCCGTACGATCGGACTAGTCCACTCTCTGTAAATCTGATAAATTCGCTTTTAAGTGTCGAATTTTTAAGTGGTTGACTATTCACCCCCCTCTAGGCAATCTTCAATGCTGTAACACTATTTTTTGGCCTTTAAGCCGTGTTTCTTTTATAAGCCTGTTAGTATTAGAGTTTGCCTCTAATGTCGTCCTAAACTCTATATAATCAGCAGCCACCGTCATTAGAGATAGGTTTTGATTAGCTTTAATCTGTTTTCAAACAGTTTTGTCATTTTTCTAACTTCGTGATTGAATTTAGATTTCGCAATTGAGTTGCGTTCTTTCTTGTTTTTCTTGTGTTATTCGATTCGCAAGCTGAGATTAGCCTTCTTGATGAGGTCAATCGTGTGCACACGGTTGATAACCAGAGGAGAAGTGGTGCTACGATTGCGGGATTCAAATCGTATTGATTCGAGGCTAAATCGATTGTGTGTCGCATCTTTATTAAATCGAAAGTTATCACGACCTGACGCAAGATCGAAAACTACGTACACATAAACTAGTTCTCGTGAACTAGTAAATAGGAGTTTTTTTTCATCTAAAAATTTAAAAAAACTATAGTTGACGCGGTAATATAGATCATCTAGGTGTATATTGTAGATTGTCTTGAGATCACATACTCTCTCTGTCATAAAATAAGTGAGGTTTTTAATTTTTAAAATTGATCATTCATCTTATTAAAAAAGTTTAAAACATAAAAAAAATAAACAAGTAAATTTTAAAATACTTTTAATAATAAATCATTTCAAAATAAAATAAATAAATTTTTACAAATTTTTTGAATAAGAAAATCGTCAAATGTAAATGTTTGAAAATCTAAAATGATATTTATTTTGGAATGGAGGGAATAGGAGATAACGTCATTGCATAGTTGAATCTAACTAATCTCCATTATTAAAAAAGGCAGGATAAGTGAGGTATAGAATTTTAAATTTTGCCTAATCATTTTATGCCTTCGCGGGAGCGGGACGGACGATTCCTTCATCCTACGGCCAGAAGCACCGCGACGAAAACCTATCAGATTGGGCCCCACCACCATGGCTGCCGCAACGTGACCGTCGGCGCTTCCCATTTCGCTTCTTCCTCCCCTCCGTTCATACAGCACCGCCACCAGAGAGAGAGGGAGAGAGAGAGGGCCGAGGACCCACACAAGAGGATCAGGGAAGGAGAGAGAGGAGAGAAATGGCGCTTGCGATGTTGACGAGGCGGCGCGCGGCGGAGACCGTGCGGCGGAGCGCGGCGGCGGCGGCATCGTCCGCGTGGAGGGCGTACGCGGCGTCGGGGGAGGAGAGCGACGTGGTCGTCCTGGGCGGCGGCCCCGGCGGATACGTGGCGGCGATCAAGGCGGCGCAGCTGGGGCTCAAGACCACCTGCATCGAGAAGCGGGGCGCCCTCGGCGGGACCTGCCTCAACGTCGGTTGCATCCCGTCAAAGGTCCGCTGTCCTCGCTCTCCCACCTTCCCCCCTCTCCCGATTTACCTTCCGTTTCAATCTCTCCCTGCCTTGCCACGCGATGCGACGTTATATGGCGGGTTAGATCTGT
>BCLH01002976.1:21582-24082 GCA_001602315.1 Zoysia pacifica
TTTTTTTATGTCCGATGGTGAAGAGGAGAAACTCGGAGGTACAAACTCGCGCAGCTAAGGGATTCTTAGGTGATGATAACGGTGGCGGCTGCGCCGCAAGCTCGTCGAAACCCAAGAAATTACTGAATGCAATGACGTGATTCACACTGAGGGGAAGAAATTATTAAAGAAACTGAAGAAAATTACTGAAGAGAAAAAATTACTGATGAAGTCGAGAAATTACGCGCTCATAACAAAAAATTATTTGAAGATAAGTTTATGAAAAAAAATTAGTCGGTGGGTGGACGCAGGTCGCAGGCGCGCTTGGGAGGAGCGCAGGGGCACGCTAGTCAGTTTTAGTCAGTTAGCTTGATCGTTAGCTAATTAATTGTGTCGGAGTGAAAAATAATATATATTATTCGTGGTAGGTGAATGTCCCACCATCAAACACCCACCAGTCCTTAAGATGATATTTTGTCTAGTAGATACCAATTATGGCATATAAGGATGTTTTCGCTTTAACTTTTTTTTCAAGTTGCCGTTGCGCTGAACTGTACAGCTATAGCTGGTAAAATGGCAGGTACAACTGATAAAATAATGGGTAAGAAACACATCTGCTTCGCTGCCGAACGAATGTGGCTGTCCAACGCAACATAAGGATTTTTTCAGCATCACACGCAATCAAATGGCATCTGAGAACCGTTAAATCTGACAGATATTAACAATTCAGATCTATCTCGATTTGGACCCGTCAGTTTTTTTTTTCAGGAGGCCTATTTGTTATAGGCTCAGTTAACACTATTTAGGTCGTGTTTGGAACCAGCAAAAATTATTATAATCTAGATTATAAAAATAGTTTATATAATCTAATTTATAAACATAATTATAAACCTATTTGCTCTTTGTTTTTTTTAAATGGTTGCTTCGTATCCTTCTCATCACGTGACGACAAACTTCAACATAGTAGCATACCTGCTGTATACCTAAAAGTGAGAGATAAATATATATGTGAAATACAATATATCAGTCCGAGTAGGATTCAAGTCCGAAATAGGAATCTGAGTCCAAATAGGAATTGTTGAGGAGCGATGGCAATTTTTATAATAATTAGTTATTTTTTAAGGGCAAAGTTGTCTTTTGTTATAATCTAACTGGTTCTAAATATTTAGATATTTTATAATGAGTTTTAAATTTTTATAATCTAAATATGTAGTTTGAAACCACTATCATTATATAATCAAAATTATAATCTAACTGGTTTCAAACATGGTCTTAACTACACGAGTGCTAACTTTTCTCTTTTCTCTGAAAAAAATTATAGCATACAGAAACGAACGAGCTCTAAATACACAGTAGCAGAGGATAGTCACCCGCAGACCTCAGTCATCGGCTCCCGCATGGCTCGCCCATCGCAGCAAAACGGCTACCAGGTAACGCCCGGGACTCGGCGGCCGCTACCAGGTAACGCGAAACGGCTACACGTTCGTCACGAAGATGGATGATCCCACGAAGATAACGTGGACCCTTGTGGTTAGGAAGATCACTTGCTTACGAGCAGCATCAGCTTGTTCTACATATTCTTCCTTCACATAAGCAGATTGAAAGAAACTGGCAGACATTGACAACAAGATGTCTAATATTATCTCCAAAGAACGTCAACAACAACGGGGTGGAAAGATATCGACCTCCAAAGCTCATACATTTCAAATCCTACATGTCCTCATCCCGCAAATCGGACGACTTCCGTTTGGCCATCATCGACAAACGGGCGTCTCTCTCGCGCTCAAACTCCCGGTAATCAGCCCGCTGCAAGAACGAGACCTTCTCGAGATACTGGTTCGAGCTCTTCTTGTACGCGTCCAGCTCTTCCTCCACCCCTTTGTTCTCTTCTTTGTACTCTCCCCAGTCTTTCTTCGTCTTATCCAGCACACTCAGCTTCTGCTTCTTCCTTATCTGCTCAAGAATATTGTCGAGAGCAGATTGGGAAGCACCTGCTGCCTTGGCCTTCTCGATTGCCTCGTTTGAATCAGCGTCCACCAGTTTTTTTATTTCAATGTCGTTGCCAGCGAAGTCCCTTACCTCAGTTATCTGTTGGACAGACCATACGGAATCAGAATATCAGCAGTCACATCAAAGAAGACAAATAAATTCATAAACTCGGAATTTGTCATCTAATCCCCAATCACCAGCGACAAAGTGGCTACTGGCCAGATTTCTATGTTATTTCTACTTTCCAATCAGTGGGGCAGAAATCAACTAAAATAGACATGAAATAGTACAAGACATTCAAAAGACACTTGGCTAAAACATGCAATGCACAGTTACATTTTTCTGGGAATTTTACTCTAATACCATCCAATAATTAAAAAAAAGGAAAGGATGTGTGAGCTGACAGGTTGACTTACCTCCACCTTCCCTCTTCCCAATGCCATTGCGGAAGCATCTTTGACAGCTGCAAGAGCACTTGCTGCAAGCTTTTTGGCGTCCTCGCTCATTTCATGCTGTCTCTGTTGTTGTCCAT
>BCLH01002976.1:29082-36043 GCA_001602315.1 Zoysia pacifica
TGTGGTACCTGAGCTGCCACGACATGACGTTGTTCTGGTCGTGGATGTGCGTGTTTAGGCTCCCATTAGGCATAAGCTGGTAGACAAGCAAGAGCTCGTCGCCGTCATGGCACCAACCGATGAGCTGAACGAGGTTGCGGTGCCTCAGCTGGCTAATGATCGTGACCTCGGAAGCGTACTCTTTCCTCCCCTGAGTAGAGCTCTTCGAAACCCTTTTCACAGCAACGTGAAGGTCCATGTCTTTCAAGTACCCGCGGTACACCGCCCCGAATCCACCTTCGCCGAGCTTCTCCGTTTCTGCGAAGAAGTTGGTTGCAGCCTCCAGTTCGCCGTAGCGGAATCGCCTTGGCCCGGCCTGTTTCTCGAACTCGTTCTCCATAGCCTCCTCCTCGCCTGCCGCATCTTCCTCAAGCTCCCTGGCCTTCTTCCTGCAGCGGCGCAGAAGGAACCAAACCAGGACGATGGTGCAGATTAGGAACACCACGGAACCGACAGCCACGCCGGCAATCAGTGGCGCCGCCGAAGAAGGCGACGAGTCTTCCGCGTCCACTGAAGAAGTAAGAACCGCGAGTCTTAGATGTGTGATGTAACAAACATGTGATGTGGACTAAAATTGACAACCGAAAGCTTAAATAAGAGGTTAATTGAATAATTGATACTAAGTTACTAACCCGGTGGTGAAGGAACGGTGATGCCCAGTTCCTCTCCGATCTGATACGCCACAAAGCAGCTGAAGCCTTTCACGGCGCCGTAGGTGTTGTTAGGCTGCGCGCTCGAGCTCTCCGTCACCATCTTCTTGAGGCACCTCGCGCACTCGGTCCCGTTGAGATCCCTCGTGCACTGTGCCAGCCCGTAGATCACCTGAGCTTTCCCTTGATTGTCCGTGTACTCCCTGCTGCCGTTGGCCAACCGCAGCGGGGAGCTCGCAGCCGCCGGCACGAGCGCGGTCAGCATCAGACTCCACCGCGTGGCGTTCATACTCTCCATGTCGCTGACGAACGGGTCGGGGGAGGGGTAGTTGGAGGAGTAGTACACGATGTCGAGGTCGGCGACGGAGAAAAACGACCGGTCGGAGTAGCGGAGGACGCAGGCGTCTCGACCGACCCTCGCCTCTCGGCTGACCGGGCACTCCTGCTGCAGCCCGCCGGACACGTTTCGAAGGCAGTCTTGGCACTGGGTGAAGTTGCGGTCCGCGTAGCACATGGCGAGGCCGAACACCCTGGCCGGGGAGCTTCCAGCCGTGCTTGTGTTGAAGCCCTCGTTGGCGATGGTGTTTGTCGGAAGGTCGCCGAGGAGGCTGTGGAGGTTCGCCTGGTACTGGCTTCCGGCCGTGAAGTTGCCCGAGGAAGAGCACCCAGGGCGGTTGATGAAGCACGTGTTGTAGTTGACCGTCGGGATCGGGAAGCAGGTGAAGGTTGGCTGCTGTTCCTGCTGGGAATCCACCAACACCGCTGCTCCGGCGAGCAGCAAGACGGAAGCTAGCACTTGGGTGTGCAAGCGCTGCGATGCCATGGCTTACGGCAGCGAAGAAAGACGAAAGCTGGTTACTCAAGTTATCGGAGCAGAGCAACCGGAGGTGCCCGCCTAACAGGGCGAGCCTGCTCTGTTTTGCACCGGAAACTCCAAGCGGGTTTCCTACTAGTTCCGCTGCTCAATGTTGTTGGCAACCGCACGTGCTTTGACGAACTGCAGCGACGAACTTGCAGCCTCTACGTACGTCCAGCACGAGTTTAGTCGTAGACACCATCTCGTGGCGTCCGTACTTGCCCTGTAGAAATTTTTTTTTTATGAATTGAGGCTACGTTTGAAAGCGGGCATTTTTTTTATTCTTAAGTTTTTTCTTTAAAATTCCTACATTTCAAACTTGATTTGAACTGATTTATATAATTTTTCTGTTTACAAATTTTATTTTTATGAAATTCTCGCGTCCAAAAAGCCTCAGTTTGGTGAGAACACGATATCATGGTCCCTGTTGGAGATAAGAATCACGAGCCATGCTGCGTCAACGTAAAAAAAACTACTCACTTTGTTTTTTAATTGATGTGATCGTTAATTTTTAAAATCAACTTTGATCATTTATTTTATTCAAAAAATTTATTTAAATATGTAAAATTAAAATTGTGATTCAAATAGCTCTAATAATAAATCAAATTATATTAAAATTTATAAAATTTATAAAAAAAAATTGAATACGAATGATTAAAATTAAATTTAAAAGTCAACTCAATTAAAGAACTTTCTGCAAACAGCCTGGAAAAGGCCCATGTTACAGAGCCGAGGAGGTTGGGGCACAACATTTTGTTCGTAACGAGTTCGTAGGATTCGTACGTAGATCCAGAATTTCTCAAGAATCACTGCTCACCTTGTGGAACCTTTTTGGAAACTTCTTGAACGCAGCCTTGACACTGGGTCAAATTTGTGGTCCGGTTGACATGGGCGGCGGTTGACCATGAGATCAAGAAGATTTATGTATATTGTTCGGGTGTCCAGGATTAATTCATGAAACTGATTTATTTTTGGGGAGGAATAAGAGGATCCCGTTATGTCGATTAAGCAATATAGATGCATTCCGTAGGATAGCCGGACCGCGTTTCATGTCCTTTCTCACCACTTGCGCGGACGAAAGCTCCATTTGAAAATTGGGACCCCCCATACTCGTTCCATAATTCCATTATTGACGTGACAACGGACAAGTTGCAGCAAATTCCTGAAACCGAGGGAACTCAAGCAGTGATTCATTTCAGTGCCAGATGCGGCAGCTTAGGGCATCTCCAATATATAAAACCTGGTATGATTTTAAAACGAGACCCACAATAATATAACTTTGCTTGTTTACATATATACAATATATAAAACCAATTCTTGAATTTATAGATAAGACTCACTAAATAAAAAAATAACCCACACACTAACTTTATTTATTGTATAGGAGCTGGTTTCATATAAAGAATCTGGTTCTTATTAGATTCAAGCTCACAATGTTAAGAACCTAGCCCTTATAATTTTTTTATTCCTTGGAACCAACTGCTTCTGCACATTGGAGATGCTCTTAGGCCACATTTGGTAGAGGTTACAAAATTGCTTTTGTTAATAATTATGACAGTTTATGTTATAATCTCTATTAAATGTTTAAAATTTATAAGTGATTACTCATAATCACCTATAATTAGGTCTCATTTCGTAGAGCTTTAGATTATCAAAAAAATAATTTTAATTTTGGATTATGTAGTAGAGTAGATTTTTTAAATAATAGCTAAAGCTCTTTTGGAACCATTTGGTAAACCGGCTTATGCCTAATTTATGATGTTTTTTCTATAATAATTGGTTGTTTTCAAAATGTCCCATTTGACCTTGTCTAAACTTTCGTAGCGTTGTGCTTGGCCTCGGCTGACATGTAATCACAGTTGAGGCGCATTGTGCCATGGCCATGGACATAGAGGGATTCAAGACAATGATACACGTGCCGTAGCAATTTGGACGTGTTTGTTTCATCATTTTGTATGGTAGTTTGATTACGGAGGGAAACAGAAACCGATACATTCATTTGGTGGGCCATCACCCGTAATCCCTTACCGGGAATTCCGATACCGGTGCATACAAGCCCGACTCCCTCCGTCCCCCGTTGAAATCAGATCGATACCGGCGTTGCTCTCCCGTCTCCGCGCCTCTCTTCCTCTCATGAACAACGGCGCAGACGGGTGCGCCCAGTTGATCTTCTCCTTCGGCGATGAGCGTGTCACAACTCACCAACTCACCGGTAGCTTTCCCCTCCTTCTCCCTTCCCCGTCGATCCTCTATTTGTTCTCGCCTCTCTCCTAACCCTAGACCTATTTCAATGGAGCAGAGGGATGAGCAGACCGAGGGCATCTGCATGGGTAGAGGAGGGACGTGAGCAGTTTAACACCTGGATCATCTGGACAAGGGTCCTTAGAAGAGATTGCGACAACAATGCATCCACCTTTGATTCAGGTCTCTGCTGGTCTGTTCTATGGTTCGATCGTTCTGGAGATGTTTCTTTTGCTTCTTGAGTTGTGTTGGTGCTGGTGCTAGATCTGGTAATTTTAGAGACAGAATGACTCGATTTCTCATGAGTTTTAAATCTTAGCATGGATACTGTAAAATATCGATGCCTCATTTACTTAATCTGAAAGGTCTATTGTTCCATTGGTATTGCATCGATAATATAGGATTTCAGACAAGAAAGGAGAGAAAGAAATTAACTAAAAACTCTACAACAAGTTATTCCAGCTCTAGCAGTTCAAATCTATCATTTCGTGAAATTTTTTTACTTGGCGTGAGGAGACCAAATCCTGCATCGTGTATTGTTTGCATTGTTATTAAATCTTCTTGTTATGTATTTTTAATTATAGTTTCAAAGTTTACATTTCCTCCTTCCTCTCTGCCTTTTGATTTTATATTTAAAGCACTTGCCAATGTAATATGCTGACTTCTCTTCTCGCAAGTCTGATTTGTATTTCCTTGTCTTTTGCAGCTCCATCTGTCACAGCCAAGAGAGAGGCACCACACCATACGTGCCATAATTTGCTCAGACAAGATACGGTAGCATGCTCAAACTAGTTGCTTCGATTGGTTTGTTGTGATGTCACAACCAGCATGCTATAAGAAGTTAAGAACCATTTATATTTTTGTACCTTTGATATTTTTTATCATCACAATACGAGATTTGTTCTTTCAAAATATGTGATAATTAATCTATTTTTTAGATTTTGTTTGCATTGTTTTCCATTTCAGTTGCCAAGATTCCTACTATACTAGTGCGGGATTTTGGGTCACACTGATTAATTTGTTGACTGACTGATATATAGTATTGCTTAAGTAGTTTAGGAATTCAGGCAAAAAAATTAAAAGAAATTGTTGCTCGACAGTTACTGCCTAAAGTCAGTAGCGCAGTTTGTGGAACGTGTTCTAATTAGCAGAGAGAAAACGCTTGCACTCCTTGAACCACTAAGGAGGGAATACATTGTGAACATGCTCTGGAAAATGAAAATGAACACTCTTTCTCTGAATTTTGTCTTTTATAGATGAACCTGACTTCTTTTATTCTTTTTTCTGTTTTGATAGATGAAACAAGGGAGGGATTAGGCTGATGAAGTTTCTCCATCAGCTTTTCAGGATGAAGCGAAAGAGATGCATGTCCAGTTTTTATTCTAGACTACCATGCTATGCCAATGCAGTTTCTCCTCACTGCATGTTCAGATTAGGCCGATGAAGTTTCTCCTCACTATTTGTGGTTCCAGATTGTCCAGTTTTTTTTTATTTTTTATTCTAGACTGTCTGAAAAAGATATGCTAATAAGGTAGCATAAGAGATCTTGAACAAGCATGTGATCACTTTTTGTAAATTCAGTTTGGCATGACCGTTTGTGATTCCGGATTAGCATATCCAGTTTGTCATTTTAGGCAGTTAAATACCATTTCCATGTCCAGATTAACAATTTACAAATATCCAGATTGAGTAATGTGATTCAGTAATTTTCAAATTAGCATGTCCAGATTCAATAATTTTCAATTTTTCTATTCTTTCCATTGTGTCCAGATTCAATACGTTTTTAATACCAGAGCAGCAAACCAAACATTGTATTAGTATAAAAAAGCTTTACTCTATCCAACCAAGCAAACTATGTAATCATCCATTCCCCCAATGAAACCACTGCTTTTTGAATACGTTACCGATTGCGTTACCAGCTTCCATACCAAACACTACCAAGGTGATGTCTCTTGAGTCCGAGCTGAAGACAACGACGTTGTTGTGTGAGCCATGCTCGCCGCGGCACTTCGAACTCCGAAGATACAGAGCAGCACAAGCCTTCAGAGCACAACGAGGAGCAGGCACCACCACACGAAGAGAAGGATGAGGCGACAAAACAGCCGCATTTCCATGACCATCGTGTTTCGCTGCAGGAGCTGGTACAAGACGAGGTCGAAGACCAGGACGAGAATAATGCTTCTGCCGCTGCCGCTGTCCATGAAGTCATGGCGGAGGCATCAGCGCTAGGAGGAGCGACCAGGAAGAGAATAATGCTTCTGCCGCCGCCGCTGTCCGTGAAGTCATGGCGGAGGCATCAGCACCATGAGGAGAAAAAAAATCAGCGCTCCAAAGAAAATAATTGGAATGGTGCGCTGGTACCCAAGCCCGCCCCCCTGGCCCCTGCCCATGCGCCGCAAGGGCCGCCTGAACTTGGGACGCTTGGCCACGCGCCGCGGCCAATGTAGCACCCCCGCTTGAGCCATGGCCGCCTAGCGACACGCAGCCGGATCAGCCCAAGCCAGCTCCGCCAGCCAATTCCGAATCTAAATCCAATCCGTAGCCAGCAATTTTGGGTCCTCCAGCCGCTGGCGCACGGCAGATTGGCCGCCGCCTCTCTCTCCTGTTCAAGAGATACCGAGGGGAGGATGGTAGTCGAGTTTTAGAGTGAAGGGTGAGCCCGATAAGCTACTCCATGACCATGAGCGTTTTTGCTCCCATTTCATTTTTCTCAACCGATTTTTGGTGTTTTTCGTGGGTGAGCGGATTTTAAGTGATCTCTTTGGCAGGAATTATAGATAATCAGCTCAATAATCTTTACAAAGAAGATTTTATTTTTACATTTTGTACTTAGCAATTATAAACTATAAATAGTAATTTTTTACTGCTTTTCTCTTTCTACCAACTATAACCCATATAGGTCAACTGTTTTACAAACACATTTGATATAAAAAATAAATTATGTGAATAAGTTAAATAAGTGATTTTCATGAATAATCTAAAATGTGAGAATTTTTTAAATAATCATGGCCCCTACCAAAAGGACCCTTAATTGTGTTATATATTTGGTAAGAAAGCCCAACAAAAAAAAAATTTCTAGCCCACAAATCTCTGTGGTACCAAAAACTTCTCCAGGACCATAACAATGAATGAACACAGGTAACCACAGAGCTGCATCTGAAGAAAGAAACAGATA
>BCLH01002977.1:2716-26641 GCA_001602315.1 Zoysia pacifica
AAATATAAGGCAGAAACTCCTATGCAAGTCACCTTAACTGCCTACAAGGATAGCACATTCGAGTTTGTAGTGAAGTCACCATCTGTATCATGGTTCCTCAAGAAGGCTGCAGGGATAGAGACAGCCAGCAGCCGTCCAGGCCATAGCAATGTGTCATCCCTCACACTCCGCCACATATATGAGATTGCAAAATTGAAGCAATCTGACCCTTTCTGCAAGCATATGTCTCTTGAGGCCTTGTGCAAGTCCATCATTGGCACGGCCAACTCCTTGGGCATTGAGATCGTTAAAGAACTATGAGCAGCATGGCTCAACTGTAGTCACGAAAGGAGGAGGTTGTTGATGAATATTTATTTTCCCAGATATTAGCCGGTGTTGAAGACACACGATTTCATCTAGTCTTCCTGAGCTCCCTGCCAATGTGGCTTAGGAATAGCCATTCGCTCAATGCTATAAATTTCTTCTTCCCGGAACTGTCGTCTGTGGTTAAAGAGATGTTTCAAATAATATATTGTAGCGTCTGTTTTCCTTGTAGATATGTTCCACGGGGCTCGATCAATTTTTTGTGACGGTGAATTCATCAAGTTTTGTTAGCTCTGCACCATATCAGTCTGTGTTGTTACGTGTAATCCACATTTCGTATGAAACCTGGTCACCATTTACTTCTATCATTTCCTACTGGCAATGTAGGACCGCTAACGAGAAAGGTTTTGGGGGCATAGGCGATATTATGATTAACCGACATATGGATACTCTATACGTTCAAAAGACAAAATGGAAAAAAAAAGAACAAATGGTAAAAGAGGTGGAAGCTACTGGTTTCAAGTGTTAGAGTACATAGGGACAGGCGCTGACAAAAAATGTATTCCCTCCGTCTCTTTTCATTTGTGATTTTAGTTGTGCGCACGGAGATTAAGTACAGTGAAAAAGGTGAGATGCGTTGAAAATAAAAAGAGATAAAAATAAAGATACATTGAGAATAGAAAAAAATTATTGAAAGACGAGAATAACAACTAAAAAACTTGTAAACTTTAAAATAATAATTAAGGACAGAGAAAGTAGTATGCATCGTGAAAAATATAGAAAACATGAAAAATTTCCTCATTCCACAGAAGGCCTTAAGATAGTACATTGGACATAAAGAAAGAGGTAAGGAGATAAAAATAGTTTAGTGAAGCTAGTAGTTAGAGATTTAATTCTTAGTATAATTAGCATTTATGCTCCTTAAATAGGTCTTTATGAGTTCATCAAGATGCAATTCTTTGAGTATTTCAATATGCCTGTCACTAAGAAGTTTTTTATAGTACAAGACCTGAATGTGTATGTTGTCTCTTCTAGCTTAGTCTTTGAATGGTGTATAAATGTTTTAGATATAGGGCTAAGACCAAGAAGGGGAGGGGTTTAAAATATTGTTTATTTTGAACACGTGCTTTGAAAAGAGATATACTTATTACTCCATTGTCCTAAATTGTAAGTATCTTTGGTACCATCTATTTTTTTTCTAAATTTTAATTCGTCTTTTTCCGATACACTTTTCTCTACTTTCTTATCCCTATCTTTTTTTCTTACATGCCCGGACATAGAACGTTTTGTAAATCGACACAGATGGAGCAGTAAGCTTCAGCAGTGGTTTTCAATGTAGCCAAATTTATTTCATCCTAGCAAGAGAGGATAGACAGTGACACTAGCTCTATCACAAGAAAAGCAGAAACAATAAAAAAAATGAGGTGACCGGCTTCAGAACATTGAGCTGACA
This sequence comes from Zoysia pacifica, assembly GCA_001602315.1. Taxonomy (NCBI): domain Eukaryota; kingdom Viridiplantae; phylum Streptophyta; class Magnoliopsida; order Poales; family Poaceae; genus Zoysia; species Zoysia pacifica. Next base: position 4,473 of record BCLH01002977.1, read on the forward strand.
CTATTTCCTCAGTTAGTGTACTGCCATAAATTTAGTTTTTTGAATTCTAAAATGCCTTGCATAAGCTTACCAAATTATTATTAACAATTCAGTCTCACAAAAAACAATTATTATCAATTCGAACTTGGAACCAACACCGACCCGGACCAAAAGGCCCACCAGTCCCGTTTCTTCCCCCCTACAAACAAACGCACTGCTGCGTGCTGCTTTCTTTTATCGCAAGATAGAAAAGGGAGCAACCGAGAGCAGCCTCCTCAGTCGATCCACCGTTCCGCAACGCCGGCGACGCCATGATGAAGCTGGACATGTCCGCGCTCGAGACCCACTTCGGCGCCCCCGCCGGCGAAGACGGCGGCCTCCTCTTCGACGTCGACGGCGCCGGCATGCCGGCCATGGAGTTCCCCAACTGCGCCGACGTGAGAGAAACCGCCCCCTCTCCGATCTCCTTACCCGAGGGCTGTTCCCCTCCCTGTTCACAGGATCTGTGAGATTCGTTTGCGCTGATTCCTTTTGGTGTGTCTGCCTCTTTGTCTTCCGAGCAGTTCGACCGGTTCCAATCAGCGACCAAGGACATGGTGAAGAACAAGCGGGGAACGACCACGCTCGCCTTCATCTTCGACAAGGGCGTCATCGTCGCAGCCGATTCCAGGGCCAGCATGGGCGGATACATATGTGAGCAACTTGCCTTCTTCTAGGACTCGTCACGGTTCTGAGGTTTGGTAGCACGGTTGAATCAGCGGTGATTTCTGTGAGGAAGCTTAGATCTTACTTTTTTTTGTGGCATTGGGAAAATTGCGGCCTTATTGTGAGATTTTCTATCTCTGATGGTGACAGTGGCCTTAATTAAGTAGGGACTTCATAACCTCATCAGCATCATCATCTTGTGACTGTTTGGATATAAAACAGTCCCATGATTGATATGCTTACATCCATCACCAAGTAGTTGGAAGATAAGTACTCTCAAGGGAATAATATTCTCAGAGCGCTAAAGATCGTTAATGATAGCAGTGGATCGATCTAAGTAATGCATTGAACATAATGATGAACAGTTTGTTCTTTTACTGTTAGCATTCACTGTGGCTTATAAAAGACAATACTATGTTAGATTCTTATAGTTCAGACTTCAGAAGTTCTGTTCTTGTTTTGATATATTTATTTTGTGATACTAAATGTGCTGTTATTAATGTTCTCACATTTCTTTTTATTCAGCTTCACAAACTGTGAGGAAAATTATTGAAATAAATCCATACATGCTGGGGACAATGGCTGGTGGTGCTGCTGATTGTCAATTTTGGCACAGGAACCTTGGCACAAAGGTCAGTTTTTCTTCTTTCTTTTACTCGTTGTTGTATGCATCACCTTTGCATAGGTAGGACTAATCTAGGTTCTCCATTATAGTGCCGCCTCCACGAGCTTGCAAACAAGCGAAGGATCTCTGTCACTGGTGCATCAAAGCTTTTGGCCAATATCCTTTATTCATACCGTGGAATGGGACTGTCAATTGGTACAATGATTGCTGGATGGGATGAGAAGGTGAATTGTTGCCTCTGATTGTATATCTTCAGTTTATTTAAGTTGTTTGATGCATTTGTTGATGATTCTTCTTTTGATGTAGGGTCCTGGCTTGTACTATGTTGACAGCGAAGGTGCCAGACTGAAGGGAAACAGGTTCTCCGTTGGCTCCGGTTCCCTGTATGCTTATGGTATCTTGGATGAAGGGTAGGCTACTTTCATATTTTATGTATTTCTTTTCTCTGTGGTCTTCTGAATTCGAAGGTAAATAATGTGTCACCTTTCAGTTACCGCTTCAATATGTCGGTCGAGGAAGCTTCTGAGTTAGCACGACGAGCTATTTATCATGCGACGTTCCGTGATGGAGCAAGTGGGGGTTGTGTTAGTGGTATGTTTCAGCCCACTTCGTGATATTTCTTTATCCATTTTTTTTTGTATTATTTGTTTACGTATAACATAGTATCTTTTAGCTTTTTCATGATGTCTGCTTATTATATTTTGTCTTATTTATTACTTTTATAATATAACTGTCTTCTTAATCCGTTTAATGATGTTGCATCTATCTACTTTTTGCTGTTTTATGAGTATTAAAACCAACTTCTATAACTTGTATATGAAGATATTATTACTGTAGAAGTATTAAGCCAAGATGGGAATATGTTCTTATGACATTAGCACCTGACATTGTTTATGTGATTGGTTTCGTGGACTGTGAATTTCCTTTTTGCTGAACATTTTATGTCTGCATTTCTTGGAAAATTTGGGGTGTAAAATGAAGCCCTTGTTATAAATTTATCTTTGTAGTTCTGTTAGATATAAAAGTCTTTTTCTTTTTTGGGGGTTCAGGTGACGCTACACGCTCTGTTCTCATGTACTGTTACTGGCATTACCTTGTTATATTGCCAGGACTGTTGATGATGTTTTAATTGCTCATTGTTTTTTGTTGAATGAGTTTTCTTATGATCACCTCTTTGTTGTTAGTGAGCTAGTTTGTGGTTAACATAATTAGTTGCTTGCATTGCAGTCTATCATGTTGGCCCTGATGGGTGGAAGAAGCTTTCAGGTGATGATGTTGGTGAGCTGCACTTCCAGTACTACCCTGTGCAGAAAACACCTGTTGAGCAGGAAATGACCGATGCATCTACTTCTTGAACCTGCTGGTTGGAAACCCTGGGTCGGGCGCATGTATCCAGGGAATGGTAGAAGCTACTTGTTTATGAGAACTTGAACATGTCTGTATACTCATTGCAACTGATTTCCTTTGTGTCCTGTTAATGTTTCTGAGTAACATGTCGTAGAATATTGCTCCTTTTATGACGTTAGCATGGGCAATACAGCTACATTTGCATCTCCTTTTAAACCACAGATGGCATACAAAATGAAAGGAGGGGGTCAATGTTTTTTCACCAAGTCTAATTTGCAAAGTTGGTGGCGGCTATGTTCGAGTGAGCTTCACTGAATGACCTGAATTCCAACCAACAAAGGTCCTGCGCTTTCCTCTGCGAGTTGAAATATTGTACTTGCCATGCTGGAGATCTGAGAACGGATCATGAAGCAGAATGGTAGAGCCGTAGAGGATGCTACCTTATAATGTTAATTAGCGTTACACTTAGGGCTGACCGCTAGGGATGCAAGTTTTTGATTTTTTTGGTCCGTAGGTCGGTCCAAAATTTTTTAAAATGAATTACTTTTCCACTCCACCTTATATTATTAGTTGGATAAAATAAATTAGAGATTTGACTCACAATATCCATTGAGTACCCATCCCCAGTGATCGCGATCGCACAGAAGAGGACGCCACAGCTGTCAAGCAGCCAAGCAGGATGCCATTAGGACATCAAAGTTGGCACAGATTTGTGCTAATTCTTGCTTCTCAGTACAACCCTCTCTTTTTTCAACTAATTTTTCCTATGTACTTTTTATCCTCCTCAGTTCCGATAACACAGTGTAAATAGGTGTACCTAAGATTACCCTCCAAATCTTTTAGTTAAAAAAGATTGAACTAATTTTTCAAAAGTGGAGGAAATTTTAAAAACTGTGTTCATTGTTTTAAACGAAAGAGGCTCAAGAGTAACCTCTTGCTTAATATTTCACACCCCTATAAAACACCATCCTTTTTTGGATGAATGTAGTACTCGTGATGTCCTTGTGACTTTCAATGTTTTTGTATAAAAATGCACAACATAATATTCAATGTGTAAAATTATAATTCATAGTTCTAACTACTTTGATAATAAAGCAAATTATAACAAAATATATAATATTCATCAAACTTTTTTAAATAAGATGAATGGTCAAAGTTGATGTCTAAAGTCAACGGTGTCAATAATTTGGAAACGGAAGGAGTACACCGCCGAAATTTTACCAGACGGCTCCACCTTCTGCTTCCAGCTGCCAAGAACATTCTTTCAAGCATGAGTATACAGCTTTCTGCTTTGCCAATAATGAAAAATGCTATACATTCGACTACCTTATCTGCGTACAAGCTTTCCTAATTCTTGGGCTTGAAGTTGAATAAGAAATAAAGAGCTCTTAACAGCTGATCTCTTCGAGAACAAGATATTGTAGTGCTATCGAGTATTTAGCTGCTCTCGCTTCCCTGGTTCCACTTTCTTCACCACCAATGTTCTTAAGTATGTAGGATCCTGTACTGTCACCTACATGAAGACAGAGATTAAATTGTGTAAACAGCCTCTTGCAAAAATACAGGGAAAGGCTGCATACAAAAGATCCAAAGTGGTCGGACCCTTCCCCTGATCCTACAGGCCTACACAAGCGGGAGTTACATGCATCAGGCTACTCTTTTTAAAAAATGCTAATTGAAGTGACATTAAATTATATCAGTCATCAAGAAAATTTAATAGAGGGGCAATTTCATGGTCGATTAAATCAGATAATCTGCAATTTTTGAAACTATTTGCAATGATCTTTTGACATATTTGCCTAGATATATGAAGTTCATTACAGAAAATGGTAAGAAAATATCCCAAATACTACGTAACTCTACATGAGTGCAAAGTTCTTGTCTACAATCTAATTTTTGAGTTGATGAGTGGCAACACAGAAAAGGAACTTCATAAAAAACCCCAAAGGAACAGGGATGGTGTTTGCCTGCAGTGTTTTACCTTGGACTGCATATATAGAACTCATCCATCTCTTATAAATGAACAAAAGCCTTGGGGTATCACCTTGATGTACATCAGACAACAAAAGATTGCAAGAACCAAGCGGTCCGAGCTTAGCACTACAGGAGAATTGGAATGTCACTCCAAACAATATACAGATAAAAAGACAATTCAAGATCAGGTGTTAACTAGATCACTTACTTTGCATGTGAAATTGCATCATGACACACAGCTAATATGCGAACCATTGCCAGATCTCGAGCCCTAGTGTTTCCATATCTTTGTTGACAGGTCCTATTACAATTTTGAAAAGGTCAGAAAAATCAATATAAAAATGATCGAAAGCCTATAATTTCACTATGATGTCAGAGTCAACCAGAAGTGTCTGTTAAGTGATTGTAATATACTATCCTAAAAGATAGCAATGTATTTGAGACATAAGGAAAGGTTTCAGTAGAGGAACTGATAGTATCCTAGATGAAATATGCTGAGCTGTGAGCCAATACAAAAGATATGTAATCTCCTAGATGAATAACTCAAGATAGAGCACATGACAAAAATGTATCTTTCCAGCTACATGTCCCCTAAATTATCATTTATTTTATTCAGAAGTAATATTTGTAGATTGAAGCCATCTCATGGTTGCTGCCAATAAGGCTATTCGTGTAGTAAATGCTGAACCTGAGTGACAACAATGAAATCCGTGTTGTATGCAGATAAATGCATTAACATAAGAAAGATGGAAAGAATCTAATACCTTTCAGATAAGAAATCTGCAAAATCATCAACAATAACTGCAGCAGGGAAGTTGTCAAGCAGGTGAAATGCAGCAAAGTACTTTTTGATTTCCTCACCATCTTCAACATACCTAGGACAGGATCAGAAAATTTAAACATATATAAACCATTGTTGCATAAATAGCTGCAATTCTTAAAAAAAAAAAGAGATGCAATTCAAACAAATTTGCAGACCACATACTGGGATGAAAAATGTCGAAAGTAATAATGTTCAAAGTAACACATTTCAATGAATGAGATTTCAACTTTTGTTACAACATTCAAATAACCTAGTAGAAAAAGTACAGACAAAGAATAAGAAATACTCCGTATTCATAGACCATAGAAATCTTACTTGATTTGTATCCTCTGAAGCGCCGGCATGGCCGGATCAATACCCTGAAAGCAAAATGGAGAAAGTTCGCAGCTCAGGAACGGAAAACAACAGTCAGCAGTCCAGCGTTTCTAACCTCTGTATATGGCCAACCTCAACCGCAGTAATTAGGAAAGATGTAAGAAAAGACTCCTCACATGGGACAAGAAAGGAGGGTTGGTCTCCAGCCTCCCCTTGCTGCAGATGAACACGACGCCGCGGCCGCTCTCCTCTGAGCGGTTCACCGCGAACTGGAAGAGGAGCGAGGTCTTCCCGCTGTTTTTGCAGCCAACGGAAAGCACAGGAGCATAATAAAGTAAGAGTACTTGGACAGTTACGGTTCAATAACGGATCACGGCGCAACGCGCGCGAAAGGAACTAGTTCGAGTAAGGCACGGGGAGTGGGGTGCGTACCAGCATGGAGGGCCTGAAAGGAGGGTGATTCCGGCTTCTTCGTGTCGCGGTGGGGCGGTGGAGGCGTAGGAGAAGAACCTCTCCACCATTGGTGGGTGGGAGAGGTGCCGGCTTGGTGTTCGGTAGAATGACGGGGTGGCGGCCGGCGGGCAGACAAATGGGGCCCTCACTATTTCTAATAAAAAATGGGAAAAAATGGAGCCCAGCCACCAGGCTGATCTCTCTCTTCTCCAGCCCCAGGCTGCTCTCTTCTCCAGCGAGCCTGCTCCCTCCGTATCTTCGCCTCCACACTCGCCCCAGCCTGCTCTCCCCCAGTCTCCAGGTCGCCCCCAAGGCCCCAGCTCCAATCCCCGGTATCCTGTGTCAAGCGCACCAGTACCTCCATCTCTTTGACCCAAATCCTGCATCTCCAACCCAAATCCGCCCCTAGGCACTTCCCCCCACCGCATCGTTGCCGGATTTCACAGTTGTGCTGCAGAATCCCTGTGCAGCGGCGGCAAATCAACTGCCGGCGGAACCAACATCGCACTTCGATGGGCTAGGCGTGCTCCTGGGCTCGTTTATTGGCGGCTAGTAACATCTTGGGCTCACCTTTCCCCGGCTAGTCTTGTTTGGGGAGGGTTTCTTGGTTCCTCTGGGGCTGGTCCAGTTGTTGCTGGTTTGGGGAAATCTGTGGAGAATTCTGTGCAGTGGTTTAACGCCTTTCGATTGGGAGGAGTTGGATGGCGTCTGTAGGGGGTCTTGTGGACATCAGCTCCGATGAAGACGACTTCCCGGTGGGTAATAAACTGCCCGTCGACTGGGCGTCGGACCTTTTTGATCTGGATGGTCAGGATGATGCAATCAGGGACGATCACGATGAGCTCATGGTCATGAGTGAGTGGTCGTCTCCACCGGTGCTGCAGAAGACGGCTAAGCCTGATGATCTTGTGATTATGAGTGAGTTATCTTCACCGGCAGTGCACCAGAAGAAGGGCCAGTCTGGTGGTGGTTGTGATGAAGAAAGCAAAGATGGTTTTGAGGACAGCACCGATGATGATGAGTGTGTGGTTCTAGATGGTGACCCTGATAAGGTGGTCACCGTTGGCGAGGAGGAAGGGAGTGCGAGAGACAGCAGCTCAGACGAATTGCGGATAGTTGCGGAGAAAGGCCCGGTATTTGCTTCCTTCCATTTTTCCCATTTAATGTGTAGAATTGCATTTGGGGGATGCCATGAAGTATCAGCACTTTTTATCAGCATGTATTGGAGATTTGTAGATTTAGTTGCATCGATAGTAGGGAAAGTTATGCATAAAAGGGCATGTGCTATGTTTTGATTTGATATGTGTGCAAGTATCTGGTGCAATTGCATTGGACATCGATGTGTTTGTGTTACCCCGAAATTAAGCTGCTAAGGCATTTTTGTCATGGTGTGCAATAATTTGATATCATGCACAAGCCAGAGCTAGATGCACGTGGCTTTTTGTGCAATAACTTGATATCATGTTGTGCTGCAAAATGTACATTGTGATACAAATAGTCATGAAATGGTCAAAGATACATTATCTGTAATGTGAAAATGTTCATGTAAGTGCATGTATAATTACATGTTCTGTTGATATCGGCGGGTTCTGGTCATTCAGTTTTATCATAGAAACATTAGTTTATCTTTCGTAGCATTCTTTTGGTAAAGTTACAAGAGAAAATTCCTTCTTCGGCCCTAAAATTGTCACTGCTTCCTTTTTCAGCCCTTTTTGGGTTTAAACTTCCCTGTAAGTACCGAAATTTAGAATTGATTCCTTTCTTGGCCCTTCCGTAATTTTAGGGGACTAACGGTGCTAAATGAGGTTACACATGAATCAACATAAGTTTTATTTGCATTTGTTTTAATCTGCCTATGTACGGCTTCCGTGAGAAGGTGGTCGGAAATGGCCTTGCTGTACCTCACTACTAATCATGTGATGGTCAATAATTACTAACTATGTTGGATTGATCAATACACAAATGCAAACAAAAATTATGTTGGTTCATTTTAGATAATGGGTAAAATGGTCATTTCACCTCTGACTTGGCACCGTTAGTGCCCTAACTTAACGAAAGGGCCAAAAAAGGAACCAAATCTAATTTTGGTCCTTAGAGGGAAATTCAAAACTAAAAGGGCCAAGGAAGGAAGCAATGATTAGGGCCAATGAAGGAATTTTCTCTTGCATCAAATAATTACATGTCAAGCTTTGAGGGACTTTTGATCTGTACCTTCAAACTAGTCCTACATGTCCTACATCAAATAATTACATGTGAGGTCTGATCCTACATGTCATTGACACAATGTGGTGGTATATCTGAAAAGTGCATCTATAGTGATGGTATTTATGGAATTATTCCAAATAATTGCCTACTCTTCTACAGCTAGCGTGCAGGGACTTCCCTCATTCACGTCACTTATGTTCAAACTTTCCCTTCAACACTACTTCCCATGCGAAGTATTGTAACATGGTCAGTGATAACCTTTCGCCCTTTGATGTTTTTGGCAGTAATACTATGAACATTCAAGCAGATTAACCAATAAATTTATTTGATGAGATTTTGTTGTTATTTTTCAAATGCAGTGCCACTGTTTCGTATGTGACACTCCAGCTCCATGCAAATATTGGGGTAATGGTGCATCAGTTACTGAGCATTGCCATGCTACAGAAAAGGAGGGACGGTGGAAACAACTGAGGCAAGCATTTAAGTGCAAAAGCATGCCAGCATCTGGTCCAGAAAAACACCAGAGTGTAACATGTTCAACAATGATGTCACCTGGACAGCAAAGTATGTCTTTTGAAGTTGCAGTCCCACAATCGCTTCCAGCAAATATGGGTCACCATTCTGTTGCTAACCAAAGTCCTCTTCTTTATGATGTGAGCCAAATCCAACAAACGAATTCCTCAGTTAGAGTCTCAGTGTGTTTAGCTGGAACTGTCAGTGCACCTAGAGCTGGAAGAGGTACAGCAAATGCTCACATCCCACAAAATGCTCATTCGCATGCAGCATTCAAAAGAGTAGGGTCTTTCCCTCCAGCTCACACAACCACAAATGCTAACCGGTTTGGTTCAGCTACTACTCCAGATAATTCTCTGATATGCCAGGCCTTGCCAAATGTATCTCGGCCAGTTCAAGTTGCGCCAAGAACAAATGCTTTCACTGGTACTGCTCCGGACAGTGTCCCTTTGAGATCTTTTAGTGCTCCACTAGCATTTCAATCACAACAAGGTCAGCCATCAGCATATTGTCAGGTTACCCCGAATGGAAACAATATTACTGAACCACACCTTTCACGCTGCACCTCACTTACGGCTCAGAGAACACAGTGCCTGGATGAACCAGTGATTGATGTTAGCACAAAAAGCTGGAAAGACATACTTGCTTGTGTGGCATATGATCTGGGGGTACCAGATTATAATATCAGCACCACAGAACCTCAGCATGTAACAGCTAACTCAGGACCTGTGTATTCCACAGCAAATCAGGGGTTGGGTCTTCAACATGTGCCTGTTGCAGCAACAGATAACTTGGCATCTTCTCATGCGCATGATCTACTGAATCACACAACAGGCGGCAATGTTCAGGCAGATGGTCTTCTGCAAACAACAGTGGGCCTGCACCATCTTAATTGCCAGAGCAATCTTGGGCCAAACGAAGCTCAGATAAATAGTTATGCAAGTGGCCCCGCAGACGATCTGGCGATAGAAACTGCTCGTCAGCTTGAGATATCAAGACTGGAGTCAGACATTCTGTTTGAATTTGATTATGGTTACGAGTAGTGTGATGGCAGTCTGCCTTCGCGTTTCTGAGCTCCATGAATAATTGAAGTGGTAGCATCGACGTTCCCCTTTGTAGGTTTTCCTTCACAGGAGACAGGTTGGAGATGTTCCATGTACAGTTTGTAGATTGTGTGGTATAAAATGTAGTACTTCGGTGGTGTTTGCATGCCTCTTAGGCTAAGATGTTATGCCTAGGAGAGGCTTATATGTTGACAGTTTTGCCCTGAAGTTGGAGGGCAGAATATCAGCTTCCTGACTGATGGTAATACATCTACGGGTTCGTACTCAATTGACAGATGCATATTTGAGATAGTACTAAACCATTGTTATACCCCTTAAAATATCAATGTGAAATGTTCAGGTTCATATATTTGTGTTTGGTATCACGTCCCTGGCCGCTGGACCATGTTTGAAGCAGTACCCTCAACCATAATCAGATGCAGAGTGTTTTGTTCACCTCAACAGCCATGCTCAAAGTTTACGGTTCTTCTGCACCTAAACTTTCGTTTTTTTTTACATTTGAGTCCAGTATTGTATTTTAACGAGAGCCTCCGCTCCTGTGAAACAAGGCCTAGGTCCGACCGACCACCGTCCTCCCCATTACCTGGGCTCGGTAGTGGCCTTCGCCACTGGATCAAATTTGCAAATCGTGCGGGACAGCAGGAGCCAATTTGGCTGGCTGCTCGCGCGCTGGTGGACCGTGCTTACACCAGGTAAAATAGAATTAGGGAATTTTTGTGTGTCACTGAAAAATCTTCTAATTCCTTCTTAATCACTGAAAAACGTGTTATAAAAATACCCTGAAATACTTTTTCATCAAAGATGTACTCTGAAACTAATTTTTATAAAATAGTATATCATAAGAGAATTATTGAGATTTTCTCAGAATTTTATCAAATTCTTAAACACAAATTAAGGTAAGTTAAATTCATGTGAAATTTTTAATTCACAGTATGTGTTAAATTTACAGTTGAGCTAATAACAAATTTTTTTATCACTGTATGTTCTATCACATAAAAATTGGTACAGATATGGAAGTAATGGAAATTGTGTTTCATTAAACCATACAAAACTTTTGAAAAAAAATCCCTAAAAAATAAAAAAATCTCTTAGGAATGCCTTATAAGGGAAAGAAAATCTCAACTGAGGGCACATAAAGGAAAACAAATTTTAGTGGCTGAGAAGAATACATCAGAAAGCAGAGTGCACAAGTCCATGTGACCAAAGTACAATATTTACTAGCAAAGAAATGGAGATTTGACAGACACTGCTGTCAGAATTCTATCCTTTAAACAACCAAGTTTTAAATTGACAACAGTAAAATCTATCCTGACATCATCAACTAAAATCATTTTTAAGCTATAATATCCATCCTAACGTGGTCAGCCAAATTTCATCATCAATGTTGAGTTCGTAACTGCATAGTAGTCGTAAAAAGTAACTCCTACGTTCATCCATTTTTTTTAATTGTACCAACATCCCTCCTTCAGATGCAATCTTGAATAGCAGAATTGACAACTGCTTTCGAAAAAAAAAAGGTGAAAAGGATCGAGTACAAGCCAATGTTTTTACACCAACAACATTGCAACTATTTTGCTTATGTTACAAATACAACAATATGCGACAACTAAAGTTAGGATCATCCTACAAGGGCTCTGCCTCACTTCTAATTCAACTCGGCCTGTCTATCAGAAGATTTTGCCTGCTGCAGAGGGTGTGGGTCTTTGTACTTAGCATATACACTCTCTGTTTTGTCACAGTGGCCTTTTAATATTAATTTTGATCATTTGTTTTATTAAAAAAATTTGATAAATATTATATATTTTATTATAATTTAATTTATTATTAGATTTATTTGAATTACAACTTAAAATTTTACATATTTAAATTAATATTTTGAATAAAATGAATAGTTAAATATAATTTTAAAAGTCAAGGTCCATAACAATTGGAGAACGGAGGTAGTATAGGCAAGTCCAGTGCCCTTCGATGCTATCATCCCATCCTCGTGAATTCTCTCTACTCCATATCAGGCTGGCCTTAGCATTTCAAAGCACTGTCACGGCGGGTCGAAGGCGTAGTGCATGTCCACGGCTGCGGCGACGTGCCACGTGCACCGCGTCCCCTCGCGGAAGACGACGAGGTCGCCGGCGCCGAACTCCACGGCGCGCTCCGGCGAGCCCTTCACGGTGGCCGTCACTTTCCCTCGCACGATGTAGCACGTCTGCCGCGCGCCGTAGTTCAGCGCGTACCGTCCGCGAGGTCCGCCCCACCTGCAGTTTCCGACAATGAACAGCTGGTGACTTTAAGGCACTCCAACGTACACTGGCAGTAAAAGTATAGCAGGCGAGGACTGAGCATTCGTGGTGGTGCACTCACTTGGGCCAGGTCCTGACGCCGAGCTCCGACAGCCGGGCCGCCGCCGGGCTACTCTCGACGGTGATTGCGCCGGCGGACGCATCGACGTTCGCGCCAGGCTTCTCTGAGCCGGAGCTCGAACTCGAAGCCATGGACGTCGCGGAGATGGATGAATGCAGTTTGCTGAGAATCATTGCAGTTTGGTTAATATAGTAGGGGAGGGCAGAGGAGAAGTTGCAAGCTGCTTTGGCCTCTCCAAGCAGCGCCGTGGCGTGTCTCTGTGACTGCTCTGCACATGGTAGCGAGCGCTTCGCCGCCGCCGTCGTGCAGCGCATCTCGACATGTCGGCGGCCGGCAGGACGACTTGTTTCCCTTCTGCGTCGTTGCCCGTGGGGCATGATCAGAAGCGCTGACCGGCGGCCGGTCAGTCTACGCCGTGCGGCATATCGGATTGGGCTCTGCATTGACGTGGTCCATGTCTTTAACCTTACGTACACGTTCAAAATCAGAAACCAAAGGCTGCTATGAACTTTGCAATCCTCATCCCTGATGTCACTAAATCTGATTATAAAAAAATGGTGGTCCAACTCACACGCTCAACTGTTGAGATTTCAGAATTCTCTAAATCAGAGGACTTCTCTCGAGCTTTATTTTATCCAATCAAACATATTCTAGATCCGTAATTTCAAGTGGCAAAATAAAAATAGAGATACAAATAGAAGGAAATAGAAACTGGTCAACAATTCCTTGTGCTGATTGTCTCGCACTACCTATCCCCCATCACCAACCGAACCATGCAATTGATGCTCGCCATATTTGAACCAGTGGACTTATAGAAAAGACATGAGTATTATTTACTTTCTTTTAAATATGTAACTGACAGTTCAAGTGGCACATTGTCTAGCCCAGGAACTTAGCCAGGCGTGGATCAGACTGCCACGGCAGACCAGGCCGTGCACCAATCGCCCGGCATTTGATGGCCGCCTGCACCATGAACAGCAAGCTCAGCAAATCGTCTTCAGATGCATTCTCAGAGCAGAAGGAAACTAGGCTTACCACTTGACAAGCAAAAGGCAACATCTTTTCAGGCGGCATCTCAGTGGATACTCCTATGTAAGATGAAGATGCACAATGAGAAACGTAAAGATCGCAATAAATCATCGACTGTAATGTAGTAGCATATGGCTGGTTGTTGAATGAAATATGGATCAGTAAGCTAATGAAGATACTCTTGAACCCGTACCCAACAAAAAGCATTGCAGCTGGTTAGTTGTTTGAACAAATCTCTGGCAATTATTTTTTTTTAAAAAAAAAATGTAATTTCTGCTCATTAAATAAGCATTGATGAAGATAACGAACAACATAAACATCATGGAAAAATTACTAATTCTCACCATGAAGTACCGCTCCTATAAATGCATCCCCACATCCAGTGGTATCAACAAGCTCTGAAGCTGGAATGTTCTCTGCTGTTCCTATTAGAAGTCTTCCAAATATTGTTCCAAGCCCTCTTCCAGAAAGTCTCATGAACTAAAATGTGATAAAATAATAAAAAGAAATGGATTTAGAGGAGATGCATCAAATACATCTCCCTTTGGATGATTCGACAATCTATTAAAAATGAAGCATCATCTCACTTTGGTTGATTCAACAAGCTACGGAAATCAAGCATTCTCACACCTTGGATGATACACAGGTTGGCAGTATGTTATCTTTAGGCACTTCTAACTTCAATGATTCAGCAACATTCTCTATGTCTGCTGCGTCTGTGCTAGAATCATCACCTGTTTTGAATTCAGCAAGTAAATAAATCGAAGTTCTAGTCCCAAAGGTTTCTTAAATTTATTCTGAAAATATCAAAATTAACTACCTTGCTGGCTCCTCTCAAGCATCATGCAACCATTTTCTCCAAGTGTTATAATTACAAATTTTGCACGAGGGTACTGCAGAAGGAGCTCTAGTAGTGCAGAGGGTATGGATGGGATCGATGTCCACTTCTTTAAATATGAAAATCATTGTGACTAGCATGTGGAAAAAACCAATGCGATTTCATGAAAACCTGTCATGAATTATAACCTCATAATGGTACCTCAGGAAATTTTGCCGAGCAGATAATGTAGCTTGCTAGACTGAGCATACCCTCCAATTCTGCCTTTGTTCTTTCTGGCTCTGCATCAACCAATATTGGAATCTTCACCTGATCAGCCTGTACATTTCTGGTTTATATCAAGAAACAAATTAAAGTATGATTTTTTTTGGAGAGGCTACAGTAGTGTAATTGTATCCACAGGCAAATTGCAGAGTCTATGACACATGGCAACCCAATGCAGTTGGTGTATGCCTGAGCCAGGAATGGCAACAAGAAAACATAGACGTAAGATATTACGTAGCAGAATTCTGCATGATTTGCATTAATTTGGTTTCTAACATATATTTTAGTTAGTTGACTAAAATGTTTGGTAGCTAGGCTCAATAATCCTAATCGGTTTGGAGTTGTTAGAACCACCACTTATTATAGGTTGAGGCCTGACGATAAAATTAGGCAGCAAGCACAGTATATGTATACTGGGAATCCAGGATTTGTGAAGATTGATGTTGCAAACTTGCACCATTTCAAAAAACATTTACCTTCCTAGCAACAGCCACTGCCATCTCATGTTGATATCCATCTAGAAATAACAAATTTACATCTTGTAATGCATCTGACAAACTTGACATCGATAAATCTCTAGGAACCATTGAAGGACCTGACGTGATTACACATGTACGAGTTTTCCTGCAGATGTAAAGCATCGATCATAAATATATACATGATGGAGTTACGTTATAAGCTGATTGCATAAGTATGGATTTAAACTGTCCAAATAATGCAATGCTAATAAAATTAACAGCTTTCCCCTCAAAAAAATAAAAGAAGATAAAATTAACAGCTTCAACTATCAATCAGCAACCAATGAGGAAAAGGAAATATCTAAACTTGCAATTTCTGAAAGCAGAAGTAACACTATAAAATAACTTATGAGAACAGATGAAAGTAAAAACTGAGACAAAACTGATGAAAACAATTGGTTTTGTATAGGACAATATCATACGGTTAGACATAAATAAGCCTAATTTGTTTGCGGCACCTCCTGAACAAAGTTTTATTTGTGCAATTTATCTGCATCTAACCGTCGAGTTAAGATTCAATCAGTTAAACTCAAAATAAATTAACTACAACTATATATAATAAAGTAGTATTTGTGTTTGCAGTAAGGAGAGAGAAGTATGCTTACGTTTGCTTATCAATGATGACATAGCTAAATGCTGTGTTCCCATCATCAGAAATCTGTAAATATAGTATCAAAAGAATATGAGACAGAGAAAATGTTCTAAACAATTTGAACACAGAGACAGTTCACAAAGTGGGCATAGCAAGTAGAAGCTTGACAAGTCTACATTTTTCCTTGATTCCTTACACTCAAGGACATGATATATAAGAATGTATGTGTACTTGCCAGACATCTTTCCCCAGGAAGATATTTATAAATTTCGGTGAATTTCTGGTTTGGACTGGGATCAGATTGAGTGGAAGTTTGATTTGGAAGAAAAAATGTGCTTTTTATCTCTTTTTTGGCGATGAAAAAAAGCAGAAATTATTGTTCCCTTCAGATAACAGTGATATGACTTGTTTTGCACGTTCAGCAAGCAAAGATGCCCAAGTCAAGAGCCTTACTATAACATGAGATATATCAATTCCAGTCTCCTTTAGCTCTTGAAGAACAGTTGTTCCGAATTCATCGTTGCCCACCTGAAAAAGAACACATGGACTTGGTGAAATGCGTACCGATCAATTACGAGTTACGCCACCAAAGCTTACCGCTCAGAAAAGCATAGTAGGACTGACAGCAACAGGTTCAAGATGAACAGAGTACGCTAACAAGTTAATTACCTTGGAAATGAGCCTTGTGTTGAGACCGAGACGAGCTGCACCGGTCAACGCGTTCCCGGCGTTCCCACCTCCAGATATCTGCGACGCCACACCGGCAAGAAAAGGTCACACCTCAATGCCGCGAATCCGAGCTCACCGCGGGACAAGCGACTCTCACGAGATTCATAGATGACGGCTGAAGAAGATCGCCTCACCTGAAGCCCACCGGTGCGGATCTTGTCGTCGGGCCGCGGGTACGCGTCCACCGTGGCGAGGTAGTCCAGCGTCACCAGCCCGCAGCCCAGCTGCAACCAACCAAGAACGCGACCACAGGTCAGTGACAGCGAGCAAACCAACCAGCTAGCGTGCCACGCACTGCCGCGCTCGGATGTCGGATCGCGTGTTGATCCGGCGCGGGGAGAAGGGAACGCACCACGACGCGGTTGCTCGCGGCGACAGTGGCCGTGAGCCGGCGCGCCGGGTCCGCGGCGCGGAGGAAGCACCCATGGCCGCCGGGCGCAGCGGAGCCGAAAGCGGACGCCGGCGGCGGCGAGAAGCGGACAAGCGTCGTCATGGCGATGCCTGGTGCGCTGTGGGACAGGAAGCCGGCCGGCGAGGCTGGAGAGGGCGGACGGACGGACGGAGCGGGGGGTGCGTGGGAGACTGGGAGTGACAGAGCCCGGAAGCAGAAGTGGGAAAGCCGTCTTTGCCTCTGACGCCGACCGCGCCTCCTACTCCTCCAGCCGAGTGGTCCACGTCGCGCGACCAGATCGGCTCATGCTATACGCCGCTCTCCGGAAACTCTAGCGCTCGGAGGATCGATCGATCGCGGCGACAGCGAGCTCCTGATAGGTGAGCCTGACTGAGAGCTCCGTGTCGCCGGATTTGGGACGAGCCGTGTCAGGGGACGCAGCCGTCTTTGCCTCTGACGCCGACCGCGCCTCCTACTCCTCCAGCCGAGTGGTCCACGTCGCGCGACCAGATCGGCTCATGCTATACGCCGCTCTCCGGAAACTCTAGCGCTCGGAGGATCGATCGATCGCGGCGACAGCGAGCTCCTGATAGGTGAGCCTGACTGAGAGCTCCGTGTCGCCGGATTTGGGACGAGCCGTGTCAGGGGACGCCGACCCGCGACAGCGTGAACTTTTCCCGATCCGGATGGGGGCTGGGACGAACCGTTTGGTGTGAGGCCGACGCGACCGGGGAACGAACGAGGCCAACTGGGCAATCGATGTCAGAAACTGTTGTTTGCTTTTTTCAGGGCTACAATTACATGAGCATCAAAATTAGTTGAGCCACAATAAAACTCCCTTTGGGACATACTCCTTCCATGCTCTAAATAATGTTGTTTAGAACATCATAATTAATTTAAAATTAAATTAATTATATTATACTAAACGACACCATTTAAAAAATAGAGGCATAAGAAATTTTATATGAATTAATTCATATAATGGGCCCAGCCCTTTATTTGGCATAAGAAATTTAAAATTCACATGACAAACAATGGGCCTTAAGGCCCTTATCCTCAAAGCAGGCCCATTATTTGGCCCAACACAAGAGTCCACTAAAACTGGCCTAGCCCAATTTCTCCACAAAAGCCCTTCTCCAAAATGCGCCCATTCCCCATTTCCCCAACTATAAAAACGGCGCCACACGCACAGACTCCTAAACCCTAGCGTCCCACCGGCCTCCACTGCTCACACTCGCGCCGCCGCCGCCGCAGGAAGCAAGCAGGCAGGATGCCGGCCGGCCACGGTCTGCGCTCGCGGACGCGCGACACCTTCGCGCGCCCCTTCCGCAAGAAGGGTTACATCCCGCTCACCACCTACCTGCGCACCTACAAGATCGGCGACTACGTCGACGTCAAGGTGAACGGCGCCGTCCACAAGGGCATGCCGCACAAGTTCTACCACGGCCGCACGGGACGCGTCTGGAACGTCACCAAGCGCGCCATCGGCGTCGAGATCAACAAGCTGGTACGGAGCATGTAGATCCCCATTTCTCGGTCGCTACGTGAAGGCACTGACTGAGGTGCTCGCAGCTGTTGAAGTGTTTGCGTATGTTAGTAGCGTCATCTAGATGCGAGTTTGTTTTGCAATTGCAGTAGCACGAATGGGAGCTAGAGACATCTGTGTTTGGAATATCAGTGGTGTAGATCTGTCATGCATATGGAGTCTGAATGTTGGTATTTTATTTGATCTAGTTACTGCTGGGTTCATGACATTCTAGTTACTCTTGGGCATTTGGTGGGTTATTAATTTATTATGGTTCAAGTTACGTGTCCTTTGCCATAGTTGTGCTGTAATTACATAATGTAGGCCATTAAGCTCCCACGTTGGATATCATTTTGATTTGTTTTCATTCAGTTTTTCCACAGCAAGTAATTTTGGCTTGAACTGTGTTGATCTAGAGTTTTTAAAACTTAACTAGGAATAAAATTTATTTAGCATAGCTATGCATTCTTTTGATGTGTTCGAGCTGAGAGTTATGTACCTTGCCTTGTGCAGGTTGTAACTGTGTATTGTTTGTTGCAGAAGGGCAACCATTTCACTCTTGTTCTTATATGCATAGGGTTAGGACACATACTCCCTCCGGTTTTAAAATATTGACACCGTTGATTTTTAACATCGACTTTAACCATTTGTCTTATTAAAAAACATATGATAAATATACTACATTTTGTTATAATTTGCTTTACCATTAATAATGGTATTTGAAACATGAATAATCATTTTACACATTTGGACAAATTATTTTAATAAGATGAATGGTCAAAATTGATGTTACAAGTCAATGGCGTCAATATTTTAAAACCAGAGGGAGTGTTTGTGTATGAGAAATGAATGTGCATAACCATTAGTCTGATAAATTGTTTTAATTTCAGGTGAATGGGCGCATCATCAGGAAGCGTATCCATGTCCGTGTGGAGCACGTGCAGCCATCCAGGTGCACCGAGGAGTTCCGCCTGAGGAAAGCCAAAAACGACCAGCTGAAGGCGGAAGCCAAGGCGCGTGGTGAGGTCATCAGCACCAAGAGGCAGCCGGAGGGTCCCAAGCCTGGATTCATGGTCGAGGGTGGCATGCTTGAGACGGTCACTCCCATTCCGTACGATGTGGTCAACGATCTCAAGGGCGGTTACTAGGATGTTTGGCCTTTCTACCTGCTGTACCAGTTCAATCTATGCCACTCTGTTCAGTACAATTTTGCTCGCTAAGGGCAGTAGTCTGGACCTATTCTGTGTTGAAAAATTTTGTGACGTAGGTTGCAATCCTGAATTATGCAGAATGCAATGTTTTAGTCCGGCCCTTGTTTGGATTCCATCGATGGATTCAAGCTGTCTATTACATCATGGTTATCTATAGTTTTGTCGATGCTTTGTCTCAGAGCTCGTGTCAGTCGCCCTTCCTGTACATTCGAGGGAATGGATCTACGTTGTTGTTGTCCTTCCTCGATTCTTCTCCCAACTTTTTGCAGTCCAGTCAGCTTGCTTGCTAGCTTGGTACTATAATGTGTTCATTGGTTGTTTCAAGATGCAATTTGTTCCGTGCGGTTGTTAGTGACATGAAGCTTCTGGGACTAACTCCCGTGCCTTCATTGACATCTGCAACTCTACAAGCGTAGCTAATGCAGCTTAGATTGGCGTTTTGCTGGAGTCGCTGCTCTGTTACAGTGTTGCTACGGGTCGTATCAGGCGAAGTTGTAGAGGCTTCTGCGTCTCCCGTATGATCCGCCCATGTGCTGCCTCTATCGTCAAGCAACCAGCTTTGAAGCTCAGGCAGCTGCATCTCCTACGCAAGCAATCACCTCCCAGATGAGACATGGCTGTTTTCTTCTACTGTAATTGCTGGCAATGTTAAACTTCATGATTGGTTTCTCCTACACGGTACGGCAACTAACAAGTTGTCCTACTAGTAATTGCAACGGAAGAATCTCGTAGCCCGCTGGAATTCCTTGCGTTCCGATGTGTCAGTAGAACACGGTTTTCTTTCGGGACTTGGGACCAGGCAATCGGTGCTACGACGATATTTGACACCTCGCGGAGGGCCGACAAACGCGGATTTTTTTGACTTCGTTCTCAGGTGAGAACGCAGGTGGAGTTGTTCGAGCGCCTGGGGAGGCTCGACTGTGTTTTTCGGAGGGGGAGCTTCTTTGTCAGTTGGTGGCCGGAGAGCATCCTCGTCGCAGTACGTAGATCTCCGTTTTTTCTAGGGCCGGCCCTGTGAGGGTGCGTAGTGGTGAAAACGTGCAGGAAAAAATGATCGGATTAGAATAATCGAACTTAATTTTTATTTATTTTTAAACTAAAATTTAATTAGAGCTAATTTAATTTATGAAAAGATCTGTGGATCAAATCTTTTCATCACCCGCGGGGGGGGGGGGGGGGGTGTGGTGTGAGTTGCAGCCGCCTTAGTCCTTGGCAGTTAAGGGTCTCAACTGAGATGGAGTAAGCGTGAAGATCTTTTTTGCTATTATTCAGGTAACTTTGAATCTAATTAGCAAAAAATCATAAGTTAGTAAAATGCTTCGTGCATCCAACACCGATCAGGTCTCAAGCCTCTGAAATCCCAGTGCCGGCCCTGACCACACTCCACACACAGAGTGATCGAGAATCATACCACAGCCACAAAACGTGGAAGCATCAGACAAACTTTGTGCCACGCAAAGCAAAGCGAGCGCGATGGGCCGATGGATGGAAGGAACCTACCGGAATCCTTGGTGTCCCTGTCTTGAGATTCTTGTTTTGTCAATGGGGACTGTTATTTCTGTCGTTGTTGTCGGAATCTGATACTCTTTTAAAATAACTTTTAACATCAATTTTGACTATTCGTTTTATTTAAAAAATTATTAAAATATTTAAAATTTAAAGTTGTAATTCAAATAATTTTAATGATAATTCAAATTATAATAAATATATAATATTTATCAATTTTTTTTGAAAAAATAAATGATCAAAATTGATATTAAAAGTAAAAACGACATCAAATTAAGAATGAAAGAGTAATATTTTTTTTTACTATGATTTACTCCGTATTGAAAATAGTGACATTTCGAGATCGCTAGGAGTAATTTTTTTAAGTTCACGTCTAAGGCCCCCCTTTTTGGAATGTAAAATATTTACAGAAATTTTACAAAGATCAATTCAATTTCACAAGAAAAACTGCAGAGTTTAGAAAAAACTACTTTGTTTCAAAGAGAGACTAAGATTCACAAATGAAAGGAGTAGGTCTTCTTTAGATTCTAAAATTTTCAGTAGATTTTTCTTTCAAATGTTTGTTCAGTAGCGGGGTTCTTTAGACTCGTTTTAGAACTTGAATCCAATTTTACTTGTATTTAAATAGATATTTTCTTTGCAGACATTCGTAAGATAAACTACGGTCGACTTAAAGATAGGCTATAGACCGAAAATAATTAAAGCACACCATGAGGGAAAAAAGCGTAGAGAAGAGACCGGCGGCACCGACGGTTCAGCGAGTGCAAGACACACAGCAATTCTGCAATTCTTGCATGAGATGGATATATTCCCAAACAAACTCCGGCGACCGGAGCCTGAAACGTGACAACAATTTGTGTCCTTCCCTCCTTTCCCTCCCTCCCGGCTTCGTTACACCCTCTTCTACGCGCGAACACTGCATGGGACTATGGGAGAATGCTCTCGACCTCCGAGCATTTTTCCCTCCCAAAAGGCAGAAACCCAAACACCAAACTATGTACAGACCGGACGGACGTCCCCGTGTCGGAGGTAGGCGTGCGAGTCAGCTCCGCAGCGCCGCGGCCGCCTCGTGCACCAGCGAGCCCGTGGCCTGCGCGACGCCGTGCGCCTCTCTCTCCGCCTCTTCCCGGCAGTACCCGGCGCCGGACATGCGGCGCACGAACGCCGCGAACCGGCGCCAGTTGTCCGGGTGGAAGAGGTCGGGG